>JANRGW010027025.1:18425-44377 GCA_024733675.1 Psilopsiagon aymara | reverse complement strand
CCAGTCCCATGATCATCCTCGTGGCCCTCCTCTGGACTTGTTCCAACAGTTCCATGTCCTTTTTATGTTGAGGATACTGGAACTGCACACAATACTCCAAGTGAGGTCTCATGAGAGCAGAATAGAGGGGCAGGATCACCTCCCTTGACCTGCTGGTCACATTCCTTTTGATGCAGCCCAGGATACCGTTGGCTTTTTGGGCTGCAAGAGCACATTGCATATCGCTTACAGATAATAGAGTTGCAGTTTATTTACTGTCATGCCTGTATTACTGCATATTTTATCTTGTAGCAAGTGTATCCATAAGTATGCTTAATAAGGAAGTGACTGCTGGCGCTATTGTTCAAAAGACAATCCAGTCAAAGAAAAAAATCCTTCTCTGTGTTTTTACTTCTGTATACATTTAAAAATAAACTCCAATAAGTGCATGCCCCCCTTTTTTAAATTTCTTCCATGCTTAATAATTCTAGCAGTAAATGGGAACAAATGACGGCATTTGTTATCTGGAATTTACCAGGTGTCCTAAGCATTGGTTTTGATCATTCATTCTATTAGAGTTCATCTCCAAATGGGTTAAATGTCTTCGATATTCATGGGGGATTATGACATAGTCAGTATACGATTATAAGCAAATTGACTGCCATCCATGTTGCTTATCACTTTTGTAGAGTAGTGCCTACTATGTTTTTCTTTCATGTCATTAAATTAATTATGAAACTGTCTTTAGACATATAAAACATAATTGTCATCATCAAGTAAAATGTAAGTTTGGTTCTGTGATGAACATCTTGTGATCTGATGAGTGAGCTCAGAAAGTATGTCTGGGTTAACCAGCATGCACTAGTTTTAGCGATGCAGGATTCACCATGTATTGGTATTGGCATCTTTATAATTAACTGTTGCAATAACAAACCACAATTTTTTGGATTGCTTTTAAAAATAGTTATAACATTTACATGCCTGCAATTTTAATTTAAGAATAAAATATATTTCATGTAATTTTAAAGTTGGCTGCTGAAAGTCATGCAAACTATTTGTGAATTGAAATCTGCAAAACATCTCAGTTCTCTGGAGATTATGGTCACTAAACCACTGGAGTTTTATTTTCTATTAGAATTGTATTGGCCAGTCATGAGGACATTTTATCATAAACTATAAATCTGTAGATTTGAAAGGATAATGTTTCTGTCTAACTGCTTGTAATTAGTCCCCCAAGAGTTTAAATGAACTTGTTTAGTGGTGCTTTTTTGATTATTTTAAGAGAGACCTTATACAAAAGGAAGAGTTGAATACCTAAAAAGAGGGTTTTTTAAGGCCCAGGAGCTTAACCAAATTGTAGCTTTTTTCTGGGTAAAAGCTGAACTTCTAGGTTTTTCCATTTCTTTTCTTGTCTAAGTTAGAATCTGAATTTTGTTTCTGAGGTTTTATTTTAAATAACACTGTAATTAGTATGGAAAGATGCAGAATACATATACTGTGTGGGAAGATGCTGTAGAATATTTTAAAACAGTATTAATATGTCTCCTGGCATGGATTGAAAGTACTTCACTGTGTGAGTGATTAGTGGTGAATACTATCTTACGATGACATGATACCTGACAGATTCAATAAATAACACATCTGGCTTACATTTTTTTTAAAAAATGAGCACAATGATACTTTGTGTTCATAGTACTTCAGAATACTTTCTTACTACATAGCTCCTGAGAAATTAATTTACTGAGGCTGCCATTT
Source organism: Psilopsiagon aymara (assembly GCA_024733675.1). Lineage (NCBI taxonomy): Eukaryota > Metazoa > Chordata > Aves > Psittaciformes > Psittacidae > Psilopsiagon > Psilopsiagon aymara. The sequence continues at coordinate 42,643 of JANRGW010027025.1, read as the reverse complement.
TATTGCCAGGGCCTAGAAGGAAATGTGTCTGATGCCAGTAAGAAATTCAATCGAAACATTACTATCTATGCTATCCCATAAATGTCTTTGCAAGGATGGTGCGCATTATTAGAATGCTTTATTCTAAAATATGTAAGAATTATTTTAAAATAATTATATCTGACAGAAATATCATTATGAAGTCATCATTCAGCCTATTTCATCAGCCAGTAAGAGAATCAAGGCAGCTTGTGGCAGAAAGGATAAATGATTATTCAGCAGCTGAGCTGAGCATTAATTCTATGTCAGCTAACAGTGCCATCTTAGTAGCATTGCTGTTTGGCTAAACCTTTAAAATACTATTTCATGTCATAGTGATGGTTGAGTAGAAAATTGCAAAAGAAATACTCCTACTGAGGTTGTCATAGCTGATTTTAATAATCATATGTTGGAAGTGTTTGCATAGATTATGGAATTTAAAGTAAAAAATCTTTTCACAGCTTCTCAAATACTTTTATCTTCCACTTATCTGTTAAAAAGCAAAGAAAGAGGTAAACCCAACATTTTTCTCTCTCATGCTTCAATTGATCTCTTTTCTCTACTAAAATAGTACTAAAGGAGTACATAACCAAAGAAAAACAACTTGTCAATCTGCATATCTCTGTATGCATATATATTTAGAGAGAGAAAACTACTAACCGATTTGAAGTTTTGAAGAACTATAAAGATGTAGAAATAAGTGACAAATAGGGCAGTCTAAAAAGTAGGAATTTGCTGACAGTGCAGTGTTAGAGGGCATAGGGAAGACTGGGATATGTTGGAACCCTGATAAAGGCAGGTTTGATTTTAATATATATTTGTTTAGAAGTATAAATGACACTGCATAAGTCACTACTAAAATTGCATTGGAGTACTAGGCGCAGTTTCTGTTGTAGCTGTAGTAAACTCATGTGAGAAGGTTTGTGGAAGTGTTGTGAGGCTGGTTATGATCAAAGCAGTGGTCTACCTAACAACACAGATACTGCAAAAGTTGTGTTGGTTAACACAGTAAAGTTACTTAAACTGAACTCTATGTGGCTGTAGTAAACTCAGGTGTGAGCAGGTTTGTGGAAGTGTTGTGAGGCTGGTCAAAGGAGTGGTCTACGTAACAACACAGACACTGCAAGAGTTGAGTTGGTTGACACAATAAAGTTACTTAAACTGAAAGAATGTTTGTAATTAAAAAACCCTAACTTGGCAATTAATGCATCTAGAATGGAAATTGGAATGCTTTTAGTAGTCACAAATGAGAAGTTCAGAATAGAAAAATGTGGGATTGAAGTGGACCTTGATCAGTTTATGAAATGGGTTACACAGACTGACTCCCAACAATAGAAAGGTATTGCTTCTTGGTGTATATTCCAAACTCCTTTGTTCCAAGGTTATTTAATTGCCCTTATAGTGCAAGATCTCACTGAATTTCAGCTTTATATCAGTTCATGTAATTGAAATATTAGGTGCTGAGAATGCTATAAATTGAACATCTTGATGTGAAGCTCTTAAGTCTTTGATATCTGATACATGAATACCTGAAAGAGAACACCTGTATGTTAACATCATCAACCAACAGCTGTGGAGGCTTGTACTTCAGGCACTTGAGGGTCCCCCCATGCTAATAATTTGAGTTGTTTCTCAATTCCATCTGGGCCTAACTATCTAGCAAAATTATTTTTTTTCAAATATGTAAAGTACATAAATTGAAAGTAAGCAGAAAAATGTAGGTTGAATAGTATTCAAAAATGGTTGGGTTTTTTAGCTTATTCATGTAGATTTGGTATGTAGGATACACTTGGAAAATACTCTGATAGCCTTCTCTGCTGTTTGATACCTGCAGAAAGAACCTGGTTTACCTGGCTCACCTGCAAGTTGTGTCTCATTAATATATTTTTCATAAATAAAACTTACGTTAAAATGACTGTGATGTTTATGGTTAACCTAAGATGTTAGATGTGTGAAATTATTTACAACTTTAAAGTGCATACTTTGTGAATGTTACATGTAGCTGTAATCAAAAAGCACATATCCCCGGAGCAAAGCTCCAGAGACTGGCTTTGGGTGCTGCAGTAGAGTGGAGACTCCAGCATTAAGTATTTTTGGTCTCAACATTGTTAATGATTTTGAAGTGAGGTGCTGAGGCAGGTGATTTTGAGAGCCGATACAAAGTTCTCACCTGCTAAACAGGCATCCTGTACAAAATGGTATGTTGAGTGATGAATCTAATTTCCCTCCTGCTTGTCAGGAATGTCAACATTAGAGCTGAAGGCACATGGGACATTTTTGCATGCTTAGAATCCAGACTGATGGGTTTGCCTGAAAGTATTTGAATTAATAAGGCTGGGTTTATATGAGGGATAATAAGCATGTTTTGTGGGATGCCATGACATTAGCAATGTGCTATTGCAGAGAGAAGAGATTTCCACTGAAGTACATCTCCAGAAGAGTAGTCGTAACTGTGAGCCATAGAAAGTTGAGGAGTCTAAGAGGGCAGGGATAGAGAAGACATTTTTAATACAAATTCTGGGCAACAGTGCAGACAGGGCAAGATTTTAGAGGAGCTCATGGCAGGAAGACAAGGGGTTTGATCTGCAACCAGAAAATAAGATGCTTGTCTAGCACAGGCAGGTATGAATTTTCATCCTTGTCTTCAAGGTGGTTTAGGAATTTTATATCAGGCTCTAAGCAAATAAAAAACCTAGAAATAATCTATGAACTAGAAAACACATTCTTGCCATCTTAGCTAAATAACCACCAGGTCTCAGAAGTTATGATATGCTGGTGGGAATTTGGAATCCCCTTGGAGTGAGAAGGGTTCATACCTACGTCTGCATCTGCAGTCCCTTAGGGGAGTGCATGCCATCCTCAAAACTCATGACCATTGGGAACAATGTCCTTTGCACGTTACATCATGAAGACATTTCATTTGTTTGTATACTGGGAGGCTTCTGTTCATAGCTGCTTTGTGGGCCAAAACTTCAGGGATCTCAAGGCTAGGCTTGACTCGCTGTTGGAATTAAATACCTGAATTTCACATAGGTCCTGTTTTAGGAACCAAAATAGGAGATTTTGTTCTTGTCCATAATGAATAATAAAAGAAGCAATTGCAAAGTAAGTTGTTTAGCTTGCTTAAAGTGAGCAAAAGGACTACAAACACCTGGTGAAAGAAATCTCATGTTTTTAGTGGGATATTTAGTGTCTGAAAAACATACATGTATAATTATTTTTATTACTGCGCAGCCATCTCCTGTAAAAAGCTTGTCTTAAAATGACGAGAGGGCTGTAAAGTAAAGTTGACAGATATTTGAAGCCACAGTGGTTTGATCCCTATTTAATTGTATGCATTTCACATGTTGGAAAAGTTAAGTAATTGCTTCTCTTTTTAAGCGAGGATCAGGGATTTTTGCAACTTTTATCTTACAAATAATCCTATTACATCAGTATTATAACTACTCATGTTCAATAAGACCTGCATATGAACTGTGGATCCACAGTGTTTTTTATGCTAGCAAACATCATACAACTTGTTTTAACAAGAGAGGAGGAGCCATATGTACTACTCTTTACAATAGTACTCTGAGCTGCACTGTTGTCATATCAGTGGCACTTTAATGCCTTTCTTCAGATCCTTTTTTTTTTTCAAAAATCATTAAATGCTCGATATTCTACCTTATGATGTAGCCTTGGCATTGATAGGTTGTTATGTTTTGGGAATAATAAGCAAATCTGAATTGCCCTGTTGATAGTTAACAGTGAAAGAGGAGCTGGGAACACCAGACAAAATGAGTGTTCGCAGAAACAAGCTGCATCTTTCAGAATGAATAATTCTTCTACTATTTTAATGAAGAAAATATTTATAGAATAACATGTATAAAAATGCAACACTGTTTCCCAGTATTGCTGGGTTATTTTAAACCAGAGCACATAAACAATAATTCTGCATTAAAGTGTGACCACATTCTATTTGTTTATGTTTTCTTCAGAAATTTAAGTGTGTTTTACTAGGAGAGGAGGGTAGGCAGAAAATTGATTTTGTGCAATATACAAATAAAAACAATCTGTTAGTAAATCTATAAATATATTCCTTTTGTTTTGGAAAACAACAGCAGTTTTAAATTGTCTGTCTTAGGGGTGGCCTAAAATTGAAGGAAAATGAAAGATTTATTCTGGTCAGGGGGCAATCCAGGCAATTGGAATTCATACCCCTACAGCATTCAGCCACTTTAAGTGGGGTAGTAGGGTTAATATTCAATAGGTAAAATCCACTTTTGAGTTTACACAAGTAGAAGTGCAAGAATGATTAATTAAATGTGTTTCATTTCATCTCAAGGTGTGCAGAAACAAGAGGTAGTGTGTAAAAGGCTGGATGACAACTCCATTGTACAAAACAATTACTGTGACCCTGACAGTAAGCCTCCAGAAAACCAAAGAGCCTGCAACACTGAGCCTTGCCCACCCGAGTAAGTCTTAATAAGATGGATGTGTTTTGCATAGATAGAAAAATCTTTGTAATCTATACTACATCCTGTTGACCAAATGTGTATAAAATTTTAACCAACTATTAGGGTCCTGTCTTATGAGACAGGGTATTTGGTTTTGGGTTTCAGTTATGGTTCCTTATTTCTCTGAAATTAGTTGTGGAAGATACAAACTTTGACATATAGGAGGTCTGATTTGACTGAGGAGCACTGGTTTTTGAACACAAATCAGCTCAGATACTGTAAGTAAAATCATACTTAGCAAAGCAGCTTTTTAGGGTCTCAGTGTTAGATGGGGTAAATACTGCTCAGAGTAGAAGTGGGGACCATTCTTAAAGCAACAGTGACTGAAGAATGTCATGCATGACGTAAATGTTATCCAGTGCCATAAATATTTACGTGCATGTACTAAATTATTGTTATATTTTAAAGTATATCACATTAAAATTTGGGTTTAAATTTTCACATGAGAAATGATAAACATGGAAACTGCTTAGTAGACCAAACCATTTACTGATAACAATTTCATCAGACAACTTCATCTCCAGGATACTCAGTGTTGTACAGTAATACTGTGTGCCTTTAGGATTAGATGCCTACCTCATTAGATCTGTTTAGTTTTATTTTTAAAGATAGCTGTATCCTAGATATTGAAAAGCTCATTAAAACCGCAGCAGCCCATTTGTACAAAAAATGAGATCTGGCAAGGACCTATAGCATAACTTAATCTTACTACAAAAGCTATTTAGAAACAGTTGTGTTGTTCTGCACTAGAAAATAATTTCAGCATGCGCACAACAGTCCCTTACATTTTGAGACAAAACTTGAAGAAAAAAAAAAGCAGTTTCTCAATTCACAAGCTCTGGTTCGTTTAAGTTAATCTGTAGCTATATTCGAATTTGGCATAAAAATCATAAATACTGATTAAATGCACAACAGAGAAATACTGAGGGCTCTTAAATGTCTCTTAGAAATTGTAAGATTGTAGCTTGAGGGACACGGGCAGAAATGAGACAAGATTAGAATGCAGTAAAATCCCAACAAATCTTCAAGAAGCCAGTTTCTTCCTAGAGTGTCAGCTGCTTCCCTGGTGTGGTGACTGGTTGCAGAATGGCAGAGCAATATCTTCTATACTTACTCCCCCTGTGTCATGTACCATACTCATTTGACATAAAGAGAAGCAAAGCCATTACACTCTTCATACCTTGAGTGTGTTTGATTGAATGTGCTGTCTCATGCAGGTCTAAACTTAGTCTAAGTCATTGTTCCCACAGTCCATCTGTAAGTACGTTTACCCTTCAATGGTATGCACTTGCATTCTCTTTTATAACACTGTTTAGTGTGGCTATAAGTGCACTAACTAAACTCTCCACCATTTCTTAAGAGCAGAACTTGGGGAGTGTTCATGTTTGGTCTGTTCCTTTTTACCAAGTGAATCCCTATCCTTTTCTTTGTGCAGCGTAGCTATTAAGAAGTTAGCACTCTAATAAGTAGCATTAACATAGTTATTTCAGACTAGCTAATTTTTATTTTTTTTGCACTGACATTATTCAACAAAAACAAAACAATTAACCCTAGTAATGAAAAATTAACCCCAAAATGCGGGGTGGTGGGATACAACCTGCAAAGCAGGGCACTTCTGGATTCTCCATCCAGTACATTGATGAACATAGTGTAATTCAAGTCATCAAGACAGAGAAAGTGGATAGTGTGTATTTATCAGCATCTGCTTGAGTATGTCAGAGCAGTTCTGTCCACATCTGCCTCCATTCTGATGTTCCCCACAAAGTGAATACAGGTGGCAAACTCAAAAGGAAGGGTTCTTGATTCCTGATCCTGTAAGTAGTCTAGAAGAAATCTGTTCAAGTAACAGATAGTTACTCGGAGAAGTTTGACCCCTTTGGCTGGAACATTTATCACACAGTAAGATTTACTCTTTATGCAGAGTGGCCAAATGTTTCACTTTTTAATTAACTCATTTCTACTTTCCTTGTGGTATACATACAGAAAGTTATGAAAATGCCACTCTTTCTAACTGATTGCAGTTACCTTATACTGGATGTCCCTGAGCCGCAGCAAAGCTTGTGTTTGTTCACAATACTTTGTTTGTTATTACAAACTCTTAAAGTTCCAGGTTTTAGGAACTGATACAGGTAACTCATAGTTCTCATAGTACTGTCTTGTACAATAGAAACATAGAAGATGCGTGAGAATATACCTGAGCAAATCATAGTACCAACTAAAAAGTAACACTTCAGCCTCCTCAAAGCTCTGAAGGACTTCTGATTCTCCCTACTGTGGTAAAACATGTTTGGTGGCAAAGAATCGTGAATTAATACTCTTTTTCTGGGAAGTTAATGACAGAACATGGCATATTTGTTTGCATCTCTGCATTGATCTAGTTTGTCTTTAACATACATGACACATTCTGTAACACAAAACAAGGTAGCAGCGTATGTGGTTTTATTGACACACACAGCCTTCAGAAAATGACAAATCTTAATGGGGCAGCTCCAACCATACCTCCAGGAACATCCACAGTGACTGACGTGCCTGGCATTTTTGGCATCTTGACAACATCTGATAGCATACTAGAATTCACCTTCATCTTTTGCAAGGGTAATTCAGGCAAATGTATCTGATCAACACATGAAATTCTGACAATCAAATGTGCTCAACAACGGGATTAAATATTTCTAGCTGCATTAACCATTCATCAGTAGAAAAAAAAAAAATTTACAGATAACAGCTGCTGTATTCTTTATGGCAGCACTAAGTGATCTAAATAAAATGTACAAGTCCTGACTTCTACCAGGGAGGCAACCATCTTGGCTTTTAGCTTGTGCTGTAAGCTATAATAATGGTTCCCAGATACTATTACAAACCTTTTCCAGAGAAATAACTTCAGGCAATTCCAGTGCAAGTCCACTTAAATAGCTGCAATCTTGTCAGCCTCAACAGTCCTTTCTAACTACTGTAGCCTACGCTGGAAATTGCTGCTCTAGAAAAATACAGCATAGTATTAGTATTATTATTGGAATATTTGGTTGCAATAAAAAGACCCTTGACTTTCTACTTTATTTCACTATGAATGCATGTGCACAATGATCTAGATTTAGTAATTTAGACTATTTTGATTCTGGGTTTGTGCAATTATCTACTCTGTTTCTGAAATGCATTAACTGAATCTCCTAACTTTTTCTATCTAGATGGTTCATAGGGGATTGGTCAGAATGCAGTAAGACCTGTGATGGAGGAATGCGTTCACGAACAGTTCTCTGTATCAGAAAGATTGGACCTTCTGAGGAGGAGACACTGGACAATACCAACTGTTTAACACACCGGCCTATTGAAAAAGAGCCCTGTAATAATCAGTCCTGTCCCCCACAGTGGGTTGCTTTGGACTGGTCAGAAGTAAGGACATTTTGTTGTTTCAGCTCATTGGTAATAGCAGAGACAAGAGCTCTGACCACTGGACGTTAGTACATTTTCTGTCACTTTGTGCTAAGTAAAGGATTAATAAGGAATTCAAAACCTCATAGGTTTAGTATTTGAGCCTTTTTTTTTTTTTTTATTCTATATTATCAGTTCTTTTGTTGTTCTACATGCAGAAGAGTATTTTTTACCCCACTGTTAGTATGTCACGCAAGAAGCAGGGCACCAAAATCAAGGCAGAAAGGACATTAAATGGTCCTTGTCCCTGCCTGAAAAGGTACAGTGTATTCCAGCCCTTTCAAAATGAATCTGACTTAGGACAGAAAGGAGTGAGAGGGAAAGAGTGGGAGGGGATGTTCAGTTGAAGACTCTTGCCATGCAGCTTCTGTAGCATTGATAGTTTGTAAGCACTTTGCATCCATTATTGCAGTACCTTATTTCTTTATTTTTTGTTGGAATATCTAGGCATCATCTCAGTACTAACAAATAGTGTCCACATGGCATGTTACAGAGCCATAGAATTATGCTGTCTATATACTATTGCCCTTTAGCTACCTCTTCAAGACTAATTGCACACTGATACATCATCAAAGCTGTTGACATTGCCACCCTCATAAGAAGCTTGAACAATTTCTTAAGGCCTTCATATCCCGCTTTTTGTACAGCAGGAATTGTAATTTTGAGCAAAATCATTTGAATCTAAAGATTCAACCTTGACTAAGCTTCTGCTTGTCATGGTATTTAATCAGAATTGTGGAAAAGTGACAGCTTTGCTCTGGAATGAATTTTGCTAGTGTAGCTTGGCAAACTGACTTGACTGATGAGATACAGTTCTAATATAATGAGAAAAATAGCTTTTCTTTTTTCTGTTCAGAGCTTCCAGAAATATAATGTATTAAAATTCCCTATAGTAATCTACATATAAACAGTTTAATATATATTTTTATATATATATTCTTTTTTTTATTTTCTAATAGAGGCATGAAAATGAAAACAAGAGTGAACTCAAAAAGTGAAGAGTTAAATACTGTTTCCACTGAAACCAAGTGAACTCAAAAAGTGAAGAGTTAAATACTGTTTCCACTGAAACCAGTGGCAAATCTTGCTACTTTCCTCCAGAATGCAAATCCTAAAGTTTTCTTTCCATACTCAAAGCATGCAATATGTGACACAAATTAATTATACACATCTCTGAGCTAATATACTTGTTGAGCACACACATTTTTTTTACCCCTCAGTGATAATTAAAAAGAAATTCTGTCTTTTTGGTCAGAATAAAAAAAACATTCTGTAAGCATTAAATAAAGTCCTCAGGATAGTGTAAAACTGCTTTTATAAAATAGTAATTTAAACTAAAAATAGTAATTAAAAATAACAGTATACTGTAGTCTTGCTCAGGTTAAATCAGTTTTGCCATAAAATTGTGCACTCCTAGCAGTAGTTGATCTTTGACTTATTTTGCTCACTCTGAATTACTTCTTTTACACTTATCCAGATAACATACTAGACCAGCAAAAAAATCCTAAGAATTTCTTGAGAAGAGCATTATCAGACAAGCATATTTACTTTGTATTCATATTACCATTAGTCATGATTTCCACTGAGTCAAAAATTCTAGAATCACTTAGTAATGGAAGACACCTTTTCCTGATTTTATTTGGGTATTTTGTCTTGAATTTGCTTTGGAGACAGAATTTTCGTTAAATTCTACTGGTGCTTTTTGGTTTGGGTGATTCAGTATTACTGTATGCAGACTATTTCCATACGTTGCTTTAATTTCCGGAGACCAGTGTAGTTCATCTTATTTGATGGAATTTTGACTGTGACTCAAAAAAAGTGTTGGGTTTTTTTTAAGCAATGTTTTTTTCTTCCACAGAACTAGTAGCAGAAAGAGTATTTTTCTCCAATGGCTGCTTAGATAAAAGAATGTGTCTTCAAGCAGGACTAGAAAATGGTACTACCTAAACTCAAATTTTGATGCTCAACCTTTTGCTTATTTGCTGACGTAATCTAGAGATTATGAAAGAGCATAGATACATTGGGTTTTGGCATTTTTCACAAGATCCTTTCAGCCTTGTCTCTTTTCTGTTTGTTTTTGACAGAATGCTCAGTCACTGAGAAGAAGAGATTGAGTGCAAGTGATTTTTAGGCACCCAGCTAGGAAGGGGCTCTTGCTTCTAGTTCTTGCTTGAAAGTCATGTATTTTGTGTGAAATATTTGTGGGAGAAAATACATGCAACATTCCATGATATTTGGATCAGAACTGACAAGCGTGATCATAATGATGAAGACCTCACGTATTCATTCTCATTCTTTTTTGGTCTCCATTTAGCGTTAATATTCTTTTTGAAGTTTAGCCAGAGAGACAGAGATCTTTCTTCTCTTACGTTTCTTCTTCTCCTGGTTTTCTAGTAGGCAAATACTTAGGATATACAGGATTTGGGGTTAAAGCCCCTTCAGTATGAGGATGATTGAACGTAGCTATTATGTGTCAGAATTCTAAACAGTGAACTACTGTAGATAAGTAGGCAGTACCTTGATAGAAAAGGATAGAATAGGTTAGGAAAAGAAAGGTTAAGTTTTTAAAACAGGCATTGATTATATGCCCGTTTTTCAGTTTTGGATTATGAAGTCCAAAAATGGAGGACTCATCTCTTTGCAGTCCAGTTTAAGATTATAAATCTAAGCCACTTCATTCTGAAATGACTACTTTAGGCGTCTCCCACTGAGACATTTTTCTTGAAGGTCATGTTTGAAAAATCAAGTGTTGAAGGTCATATGCATACATATACATATGTATACACCTTTATGTATGTAGTATGGGAAATATTGATTCATAGCACTGTGGAACTGCTTTGAAATTTCTTTAAGCTAGGAAGAGATGATTTTGAATTCGGCATACAACAGTAAAGTTTGGACTGCTGGTCTTTTTTTTTTTAATGAATCCTAGGGGCTTTTCTTTTTTCCTTAGCTGTATGCTGACCTATCTTGGATATACAGAAAACCTTCGATATGTGACTATATATTGCTTCAGTTCCACGTAGTATTATTTCCCAGAAAATGTTTCATCTTTACAGCTGCTTTCATATGAAAGAGTTCCACTCTTGACAGGTTTAATTTGTATGTGAGGTTTATGCTATCAGAAACTGATTCTAATCCAAATACTGCAGATATTCATGTGGGATAAAGGTTAATTTGTGAATAGGAAATTCTGAAACTGTGCTTTCAAAATCTCCTGGTCAGCTGTTAGAGGGACTGATTTGAAGAAGGTCTTGAGTTTTAATTTTATTAGTGCTTGTCTCTTCCCCATTCTGCAGTTCTGCTAATGTAAATGGCAGTTAATTGTCAGCGGTAAAAAGGAAGGAGAAAGGGAGGGAAACCAATGCAAAGAAAGAGAAGGAAAAGTAGAGGTCATTGGACTGGCTTCTTTTCAAATTACTGTTTTATTAGCTACTTGCCATTAAAATGAGCAGAGGGGTGATAAAAAGAGGAAAAAGAAGAGCTGTGTGAAAACAGAATTTATATTTAAATAGGAAATGAGAAAAGCATGCATTTTAGGAGAAAGGGCACGGTATTTATATCGGAATAGTCTGGTTTCTATGGAGTCCAGTAAAGCTTTTATCTTCCACTTGTTGATTCAGGAAAAATGTGTTTATTGTAGCTCAGCAGTCTGTATGGGAGGTGGAGAAAGACTGTACGAAGGTTGTATTAAGAACAGAGAATGCTACTTCTCATCCCTTGAAATGCCCACTCAAGTTTGTTTCACGGTAGTGCTACATGTGGCAGGCCATTCTGCTTTGCAGCAAAGTGCTTTTCTTAAACCTCACCTAAAAGCTATTATATATAAAAGTAAGTAGTAACACCATACCATAAATATAAACAACAAATCTACTTTTATTAAATTAAAACTTACGAAGACTTGATAAAGCAATAATCAGTCAGCTTGGTTTTGTTTCTAAGCATTTTAAAAAATATCTTTTTGGTAAAATTGTATGGTAGTAAGACAATAAATATATTCTCCTGAATTCCATAACATTTCTGACACATTTTAGTGGCTTTGTACTGGGGTTTTCATTACTTCCATCAATACTTTTTCAGTGCACACCAAAGTGTGGCCCAGGATTCAAACACCGAATTGTTCTGTGCAAAAGCAGTGATCTTCTAAAAACTTTCCCAGCCGCACAGTGCCAAGAAGAAAGCAAGCCACCAGTCCGCATACGCTGTAGTTTAGGCCGATGTCCTCCTCCTCGCTGGGTTACTGGAGACTGGGGACAGGTGAGATAATTCATACAGGTGTTTATTGCTGTTATTCTCTTACACCTTAGAAGGATATGGATAAAGATAAGAATAAGAATATCCTTCTAAGAATAAGATGTGGCTGGAAATAGGTAAGAGATGGTACCCATGACAGAAACAAAAGCTTCTTCCCTGTTTGTCTCAGGTTGAAATGTAATTCTGAATCATAGTGTCTGCTGCACTAGAAAGGGTTTGCTGATGGCAGTCTAGTTTCTACTGGATGAGTTTCTGTATGCATTTTGGAAAAAATAGTCCTATTACAGGTTTTTTGGAAGGGGATTTTGGGATGCAACAACGTTACAAGGTTTAGCATTTTTTAAAAGCGTTTAAATTCCTTGAGAAATGTAATGGAGCTACAAAGCCAATTCTTATTTTAGTAACATTTTTATATATATATATATGCCAAAACCCCTTTGAGATTGATACAATTTTACATAAAATATACTGAATTACCAGACAGGGCTAGCTAAATTGTTACAGGACAGGCTGAATAGTGCTGCCATTATGCACTGTTTTAAGTACGATATACTGAGTTTATGTTCCTTATGTTCTGGATCTCAGTTAAGATCAACAGCCTTTTTTTAAAATAATAAATGGATACTTCGTTTTTTAAGTTTGCAGAGCAATTTGTCACTCATGGAAATAAGCCACTTTAGCTTAACTAACCAGGGAAAAGTAATTTGTGGTATTACAGCCTAATCTTTTCTTTGATAGAAGTTGTTCAGGTGCACATTTATCTTATATTGGTGTTGAACTAAAATCGCTGTTTAGCTCTGGAAAATAAAAAATGTTTTGAAACAGGGAAGTTGGGGATTTTTTTTTTTTGAAAGATTGTTTCCTTTTTCTGTAAAAAAGGTCCTCTAGCAGATTCAAATTCTCTAGAATATGTGAGATTAATACAGTTTTTCATTCTGTATTTCTGAAGTCATTATTTCTCTCTTGAAAAACAAGAGCGTACACTCAGACATGGTACATGAAATAGTGTAAATTACATTTTATACCCCCAATCAGAACTGTGCAGGGAGCCAGCATTGCCTTGTGGTTTGTTTTCTTTGAAAGATAAGTGCTAAACTATTTTATAAAAATATTTTCTCTATTAACCAGTTACCTTCAGATGCTTGTTGTCCTTAAAATTTGTTCATGCGTATTGTGCCTGACTACTTTCCCGTTACCTTATTTTATATTTAAAAATTGGAGCCAGGGTTTTCTTTACTTTCAATCTTCCTTATTTCTAGTGTTCTGCACAGTGTGGTCTTGGGCAACAGATGAGAACAGTACAGTGCCTCTCATACACCGGACAAGCATCCAGTGAGTGTTCAGAAACACTTAGACCTCCATCCATGCAGCAGTGTGAAAGTAAATGTGACAGTGCTCCCATTTCCAACACAGAAGGTAAGTTTGCCATCTTAAAGTGATATGGACAAGTATTACTACATTAATTTATTGGTAAAAGTCTACATGACATCATCTCTGAGACTGTGAAAGAATTTTTTACAATTATTTTCTAGTTAATCATTGTAGTTCAAAGGTGAAGTCAATAAAAAGCTAAATACAGGTTCTTTGTGTAGAAAAACACCCTAAAAAATATAGCCTAGCTCATGGACAAAATACCATTGTTTTGTATCATTATTTTCCAGTCTCTTTATTGGTTCAGTGGAAGAGTCCATTATAGTAGTGGCAGCATGATATAATTCTCATCCTCTGACCTTCTACCATTTCCATCAGTGGTTAACATAATAATGTAGTGGCAAAAATAATCTATTACAAGTTCATTGAAAGTCTGGGACCACAGACTTCATGCCACACAGTGCTACAAGCCTTTTTTTTGAATCTGCTTAGATTTATTCATCAGCTTCTTCTAATTAACTTTTAATTTCTTGGATTTATAAGACACATTCGAAATAATATTTTTACATAATACTCTAATTAATTAGACTATTAGCTTAATCATAACATATTTTTGCTAGAGGATATCTTAGATAATAATGTCAATATAAGCTTACTAATGTTTATGAAATGCTCCATATCATAAATTGTTGAAACCAACCTATTAGGAAATGCTGTCTTCGAAGTAGATTTGGGGCGGCAGGCAGTAAAACCAAAAAGTTTCCTCATTTCCTCATTGTGAAAATTTAGAATAGTTTCTCACCAGATGAGTACATTTGATTTTGTCTGGAAGGGGAAAAGAAAGAAAAAATTACCAAACATACATGTCCAAAACCCAAGAAAGATTGCACAGCAGTTCTTTTGGAATAGCTATTTTCTAAATTGTGAGTACTTGACCACAAGGTCACTGGCACTGCATCTTTTAACATAACAAATCTCTGCACAGTGTATAGTAGAGTATCTTTTAAAGCAGGTGCCCCAACTACCCTGGAGTTCAATAACCTGTTTATAGCACACAAATACTCTGATTTTAAATTAAAAAAAAAAAAGGCTAATTTGTGCTACCGTTTGCCTGGATTTGGTGTTCCTTTAGTATCTACTGAGTCCATTCATGTCCATACCAGAGATTCAGAGTTGTCATAAAACTGTCAAATGGAAATGTCTATGATAAAATGGGAGCACACTAAAATCATCCCAGAAGTGCATTAATGGTTCAGTGTACGAGCACCATAATTTATGGTTTGGAAATTTTAATTTTAAATAAAGGCTTATAATCCCATGTTTTCGTTTGAAAAGCATCTTCATTATAGAATTTTCCTTGGTTATTATTGGTTATTTTAATTCTTCTTTTTTATATTTAGTGCTCTCAAGTATCTTTATGTGAAGATTATGAATCTAGCAAACATTCTGCCCTTTAAAGCTTAAAGGCTAAATGATACTTGGTTTCCAAACACAAATGTTGACTTTTTCGAAAGTAAGGATGGTAACAAGTGGGCATGATTTAGTCCCAGTTTCTTCTTAGTTTAAAGATGACGTGGTCATGTTGGGTTTTTGTATTCACATTACATTAGTAGTTCTTCAATATTATCAGAAAAATATGCTAATCTCCTATAAATAAATACAATCAGGGGGTTTCTGTGTGTCATCTATGTACACTTGGTGGCCAAGGATTTCCTTACTCTGTAACCATGCAGAGTGGTTATGAAAAGTAATCCATTCAGTAATAGTATTTTTTAAGGGACTTATACCTTCACTGGAAAATCTTTGGGATCCACAACTACAAAATGTTGAAAATCACTTCATAGTATTCCAGGTGAATGCAGCTCTTCGGCCTGCACTCCAAGTGGGTTAGGCTGAGCCAGCTCCTTACTGACAGCCATGCAGCCTCCTCAGTGTGGTTAGAAAGAACTGAGGAGAAAAGGAGCAAAATCTCTTCCAATAGAAACAGTTCCCAACATGTTGCCACTTACTATCCCATTTTTGCTTGTGTCCCACATAGAAAGTATTTACTGGAAACCTGTAATTATTTGTAAGCAATCAAGTGACTCAGATAACTCAAAAGTAAACACAATCTCAAAGTTCACTTAACAATTTAAAATAACTACATCCTTTCAGAAGAATCTTGCTACAGTTCATGAAATACTATTCCAAAATTAGAAAAATATTTTGCAGGTATTTCTGAAATATATACTCTAATTTATACATATTTCAGAGCTGCTATTAAATACTGAATACAAGAAGCTCAGACTGATGATTTGCAGAATAATGTGTATATATTGCACATTTCTGCCTTAAAATCTTATTAGATGCAAGAGGAGCTGGCATCTCATGTGTTAGTAAAGTGCTGGCTTTTAAAAGAGGCCTGTCTTTTTAAGCTAGAGATGATAAAAACTATACTATAGATGATAAAAGCTATACTATAGATGATAAAAAGCTTGTCAGATTTCAAGACCTAACTAATCCTAAAAAATCAGAACTATTTTTGGAAGGGTAGTACTTTCTGAGAAAGAAATATTTGTGTTCTGGTATTTCCTTGTGAATGTATTGGTGAGAGGGGCATACTGTGCCTGTACGCTTGCTTCTGTCTCTTTCCAGGTGCAGTGGGATGTGAAGTGTGTATCAGTATTTGGGTTTCAGGGACTAAATCAGATTTCTCAGAGAGAAGTTTCTGCACCTTGGGAGTGCATGGGTGTAGCAGAGCATGCCTGCTCACACTGCCTTGTGCTTTGAGCCTCACTGTAGGGCAAAAGCAGCATCATCAACAGTGAGTCTAGATGAGGTGATTCCTCTCCTATTTCAAACCCCAGCAAACCTCCCGATTGCCTTCATTTGTCCAGCTCCAGTGCTAGCAACCTATAGAACCCTTTCAACAACTTCTGCGCAAGGATTATGTTGCTGAAGTATGGAAGCGCTTTTCAGGGATCAGTACAGGTTTTTTACATAAAATAAGAGTCAAAATTTGGGGGATACAGATACAGTAAATGAAAGTTACGATGTATGTTCTCACATTTTACATCTGCTTTAGGTCTTTGTTTTCTTTAAACTCTGCATTGGTGATTAAGAATATTGCAAATGGGGCTTTGATGGGCTGCCTCTGATGAGGATAACGTTGCTTTGGCTGGAAGTGAACTACAGGCAGCATGTACCGCATGATTTCAGATGTATTCAGAATTATTTTATTCTCTTAAGTGTATATATGTCTGCTGAATCTAAACTGCTAAAAGTCATCTGAAATTTCACCTGAAAAACTATTCTATTTTCATTTCATTCTAGTTTTCCTTGGGTTTTTTTAGCGTATTTCTTCAGTGTCTTCAGCTGAAGGCACAGTGACATTCCGTGATTTTATTACTGTAATGTGATAATTAATATCATAATATTGTCTAATAACAATTGTCTATTATAATAATATTGTCTAAGCTGCAAAGTTTAGGAAGAGAGACTTTGATACATACAGCTTACTGAAACTTAGTAACAGTAGTTACTAGGAACAAAAAAGGCTCTGCTAAACCTCTTCCATTCAACCACAGTCCTGTGAAGAACACGTTACTTCATCAGCCACCATATCTGTTTCAAAACTGATTTTTAAAACAGAAGTTGTGGGCAACTTCCAGAATGTTGTCTCACTGCTGTCTAAATGGCATTGCCTGAACACGGTCCAGTTTTAGTCAAGAGGAAGAATAATGTAAAGAAATATGAAATGCAATGATTTAAAACCCAACTTTTAGCAAAAATGCAGTTAGTGGCTTTTACCTGTATTTAACTGAATGCAGTGTGTATGAAGGTTATTCTTGGGGTTGAGTGAGTTTTTTGCTTATACTCAAGATCAAGTGAACCTTCTTATTCCTCACTTCATTTATAATTCACCATCTGTCTCTCCTATATTCCCAGTCTTCACAAACACAAAGACCTGAAATATATCTGAAAGGTATTTGACCTCTTTTGGGAAGAGTTTTTGAAACTCAGTAAGACACGGTGACCATGTGTGGTTGCTGATAGAGAAATAAGTCTGTTTAAACCAGCTACCCCCAGTGCCTTTTCTCCTGGTATCCAACTTTATTTCCAACTTGAGAATTAAAAATTTAGAGAAGTAATACACAAAACATTCCATAGATGGAATAAAAAATTACAATGAAAGCACTATATCCATGTTAATGGAAGTTTTATTCATTTCATGACCTCTACTTATCTAGCTAAAATCATGCATCCTGCCATTATCAGAGATCCTGTTCAGTACAGAGCCTGAAGTTCAGCCTTGCTAATGCATTCATAGGTTCAGATACTAAAAATTCTCATCTGGACTTAACTTGCTACTACAGTATGCTTGCAGCATGACTGCACTGTCCATAATTACCTGTTCCTGATCAAAACTACTGTACTAGGTGATTGATTGTAGAAGGAAGACGAATAGGAGTAGCTCACTGATCATACCTGCTGCTTGTGTTTGTTTCACTATTTTTTTTAATTTTCTTAACTGTTTGGTGTGTTGTCTCTTTCATGCTTGGCTTGCAGACATCTGAGAGTGGAAGGCTGATGTTCTGTCAGGCCTTGGAGCGGCAGCATCCTGGCCCTGTCTCCACTTACACATACCAAATCAATAAAAAAAAAAAAAAAAGATAGTAGTCAAAGTACTGTTAGTTCATCTCCTTTTTATTCACTTTTTCTTCATAGCTGTTGTAATTTGAGAAAGTTATAGGAGGAAGACAGTATCAAATCACAGAATTGTAGAATCATAGAATGTTTAGGGTTAAAAAGGATCTGAAAATCATCCGGTGCCAACTCCCCTGCCATGGGCAGGGAAAATTCGGACTAGATGCAACCTTAAAATACAACCTTAAAAGAGTGAAAACTTGCAGTGTTCTTATCAGACTAATAATTTTCTGAGAAATTAACCTAGTTTCATTCTTCTCATCACTTAATTTTTGTATTTCAGTCTTGTATGGTTTACTTTTTCTGTGTATACATCTTTTCCATCTTCCTACACATGAAGCAGAGCTCCTTGCCAAAGTCCTATTTTAATACCAGTCTGGAAGTAACTGTGCAAATACTTTTAACTACAAATCCCCTATCAGGCATATATCATACTATTCACTCCAGTGCGAAGGAAATCTGCAGCAGCAACGTCTGAGATCTAGAACCTGAATGTACTCTCAGATACAGCTGCATCAGAATAAGAACTGGGCATGAGCCATACTATTCCATTCTCTCTTCCCACTTTTTGTCTACCACAGCATATTCTAGCAGTGCTCCTGTAGTGTACCCCCACAGTCACTTTAGAAGCAACCTATGAGGGATGGAAAAGAAATCCTTCCTCCACATGGTAGAGCTCTTGTTCTCGCTTCGAGAAAGAGATACCTGCCAACAACGGCTGCTGAGACACAAAGCCCAGCACATAGGGGAAGCATAGCTATGAAAGCTCTTACATGTCTGCTACAGGCATAAAGATGGCTTTTCCTCCTGCATAAAAGAAACTGGAACTAAGTGAATGTGTGGAACTAAGCCTATAATATGATCCACCATTCAGTCCAGTCACTGAACTCATTCTGCTGGTGCCTTTATTCATAATGCCCATTGTTTTCTAGATCCCTGTTAGTTGAAATGCACATTTGATTTCAAGGATTCTTACAAATGCAGAGGCATAGTATCAAATAGTGTGAATCGTGTTAGATTTTGGATAACCTGTCATGGATGGATAAAATAACTCCTGAGAAAGAAGCTATAAAAGTATTGTAAAAAAAATTACTCACATTTCCTAACTGTATAAAATGATCATTTATCCCAGTAAATGATAACTCTTCCAAGACAAAGTGGGCACACTTCTAAATGTCTGGGAGAGAAGCCCTACAAATATTTTTATGACTTTTTAAATATATTGTATGCACTAGGCTGGACTAAAAAGTGTAGTTATAGAGAGGGCAAGGTTATGGACAGAAAAGCATGTTAAATGTTGAATTTTCTTTGTATTTTGATTTTTATTTCTGATTTTTTCTCTTCAATGCTCTTAATTATTAGAATGCAAAGATGTGAACAAAGTGGCATATTGCCCACTGGTGCTGAAGTTCAAGTTCTGCAGTCGAGCATACTTCAGACAGATGTGCTGCAAGACCTGCCAAGGACACTGACCCACAGAAAGCACAAGAATGTGCCTTGTTATTGTCATTGTGGAAGAGTGTCCATCGAAGAGACCCACACAGCGGAATGAGATTGACGTCCTTGCTAATGCATTACCCTGTGGAAAACATAACCACTGGTCAGCCCCAGCTGACAGGATTTCAATATTATTTTAACTTCTGTGAAGTGGGATTTATTAATCCAAAGTGCTGGACACAGTAGAAGGAGGGCATGCCAAATTGGAAAGATCCACACAACACATATAGAATAGCTTACAGTGGAACATTTGTATTCCTTTGACTAAATCAAATAGTGTGTTTACCTCCTTGGACCATTAAAATAATTTTTATTATGGACTTAGCAATGACACTGAATCCATTTGTATTTAAAACTGTTTAAAATGTAGCTGTTATGACTTGGTCTACAATGGAAGTAAAGAAGAATCAAAAAACCATTAAGTCATAGTTTAAAAATGTTAACTATTTTATCTCATGACACAGCACCACAATTTAAATTATAAAATGAGCTTGGAAATGTTATTTAAGGAGCAGAAATTAAAAAAAAAAAAAAAGAAAAAAGAAAAAAAAGGTACTTTTCCTTCATTCCACCTAATTCCCTTTGAAGTAATCCATATTTCCTGAACACTGCTGTGAGCCATATATAAAGCTACACTAAATAGAACAACCATGAGGGACTTAGTTTTAAGAGGTCCAATAGTTATTGCAGTGGTGCATGAAATACAAGTGTGCTATGAAATGCAATCTGTATTGCAAGTTTATAGCCATCTTATGATTGTACAAGTGAAGCTGAGATTTCCACTGAAAGGGAGTGTATTTTAGTCTCATGGAAGAGGCAGACTCCCAACAGTGGTGAAGACTGTGTTGCCAGCTTCTTCACTACTACCATACAGGTTACTTAGAACTTAGACTTGGACTCCAGCTCACTTCTGTTTACAACACCAGTCACAAAGAAGAAACAACTTTGTGAGCATCTAGATCTGGTTTACATGTTACTTTGGATTCTCCAAAACTAGGGAATTCCAGTGCAAAAGGTAAGCCTACTGTGTAACAGCAACAATCCTTTGCAAAGCTGGAAGTTAAAATGGATTCCAGATGTTCCCTTCTTTGATACCATAGCAGAAGGGCATTTGTTTGTGAGGAAGATTATGTGAATGTGCAGTTCAGGAAACCACATCCTGAGTGGGCAAGGATTACGACCAAAGAATTAAATGGCTCATGGAGGTATCTAGGTTCTGTTCAAATGAGAAGTCAAAAGTGTGCTTGAGCCAAGAGGCCTCTTGGACTACCAGGAGTAAAGCACACTGTAAAAAAGGGGATAGAATGAAGTCTAGCTACCTTCACCTTAATGGGCAGGTACGTATTTAAAGCTGGACCATATTTAAAACTAGGGGCAGGTTCCAGCATGAGACTGGAACAAAGTCAAGCCTCTAGGTTAGTAGTTAGATGCCTTAACTATGCTGCTGCCATACTCCATTTATTTCATATGACCATGTTTTTAATATTCACCAAATACTTTCCATTTTCAAATGTGAAACCAAACTACTTAGGCAAGTCATATTCAAGAATCTACGATAAAAAAGTTAATTGTTGTGCTTCTCTTGCCCTTCACTTTTCAGTAACAGACTCAACAAGGAGATAAGGAAAATAGGTACTTGTTTATTTTAATATATTGTACTTGAACACTTGCATTTTGCAACAGGTACTTGATGAATGTGCTTTTGTGTCCAACTATGCCTCCTTTGTTGTACTGCAATTAAAATGAAGTGAACAATGTGTTACAAATTCTAGCTCAAATAGCACTTTCAAAAGAAAAAAACACAACCTCTTCAGTGAAAGATAATTTCAAAATACAATGGGTTTGAAGCGTACCAGTGTATTTTACCAATAACAAGCAAAATGTGTTGCACACTGTTTCCTAATGTGAATTAACATGGAACAATAGATACTGTCAACAGAACTCATACTATTAAACTTCCCAACATATTGACAATCTATCTGTGGGATTTTGTGCAGCCCACGTATTCGTGACCATCGAATTCCTGTCATCTGCTACCTCTTGCAATATTTCCACTTGCGTATGCCTGTGACCAGGGGAATTCATTTTCAGTTGGCTTGTGTGTATTCACATATGCTTCTCTGCTGCTCTTATCACCATGTAAACAATTCCTGTTAAAACTGACACCAGTAGATAAAAGCCCCCAATCTCTGGGAGTTGCACATAGGGATTAAGGGCATTATGCAGTCCTTCTCTGTTAAATGAATTGACTTGCTATGTCCTTTTGACAAAACACCTTGGTGCTAGCATGCCCTGGCTAGGTCAAAAATATGATGAAAGGGAAAGGGGTTGCTACAGCATTCCCTAAGCAAGAGGCCTTTTTGTATCAGGGTCTAGTTTTCTCCAGGGCGTGAGTTTGTTTATCAGCTAATGTGTCTTTTCATCTAATAGGAAAAAGGTTTTCTATGCATTCAAAGTAAACCTTTTTTTTTTTTACCTCACTTAGGACATTAAAATTGTAAGGAGTGTTTCCAAAGACACATTTTGCTCTCTTACTGGTGCTAGAACACTAGGGAGTCTGATGTTTACTCTGCAACATAACAGCACTGAGGTTGGAATTTGAAGAACTCCCTAGAGCAACATTGAATTGTATTGTTACAGGGAACAAAATGCAGAATGTATGTGGATTTACAAACTAAGCAACGCTTCAGACTAACACCGGAAATTTAAACCTAATTCAAAGAAAAGTAATTGGTGTTGACAGCACAGTTCACTGCTGCTGTGACACTGTAGCAATCTATATAATCTAAGATAAATAATGTTATATTCCTAAATAGTGACAAAAGGGCTATTTGTATAGGCTATAAATATGACAGGCCTAGAATCAAATAGAATATGACATGCAGAAATCAATCTGGTGCCAGTAGTTCCACTGAGCAATACTATCAGCTGAAGAAGATCAAAACAGAAATAAAAATCTAGAGATTAACCCCTCAAGGTATATTCACCCAAAAATAGTCCATTTCATTAGGAACTTTGTAATGGAGTGAATGTCACATAGATATCCTTAATAATACAGACTGAAATTACCTTTGTATTATTGTGATTAGTTGCTTATTATTTTATACTCAGTATTAATGTGGTACACTGTTACTTTATTATATTTTTGCTTTTGTAAATTATATTCTAATTTATTGTCATGTTTGTTAACACTTGTTCTACATGCATTCTTCTGCTTGTAATGAAAACAAAAATATTGTAACACATGATGCAGTGAAATTCCACACCAGGCACAGATTTGGTTTTAACATAGATAATTTAGTAAAATAAAACTGCAGCTTTTAAGAATGATACCCATGGTACGACTGTTTATTCCCTGACTTACTAGAATTGTGTATACTTAACATTCGCTTCATCAAATATGTCAAAATATATGTAAGGGTTTTTCTTCAAGTAACATCTATACGTTATGCTAGAATACTGTCCTTGGTATCACTGATGTTTGTCATATATAAGAAAAACAGTAAGGAAAATAAAAAGTAAAGAAGACGGTCACGTACATTATTAGATAATATCTTAACCTAAGCAGTAAAGTAGATCAAGAATGAAATTAATGGCAGCAAAAATATTTTGTACTTCTTGGAATGATTTAATTAACAGCCAGTCAATAATAAAAATAAAATGTCCGTCTTGCATTGAGCTCTTAAAGTTTTATCTGAAGTTTATCTGAAGCCATAATGGTTGTATGTATAAAGAAGAAAGTAATTTCAGAAGATTTGGTGCCTAGGTCAACTGTTGCTAAGAGATAAAAGCATAGCATTATAGAATCATAGAATGTTTAGGGTTGGAAAGGACTATAACATCGTCATATTCAGTTTCTGATTGACCAACACCCCCATGTCCTTCTCTG
Organism: Psilopsiagon aymara; assembly: GCA_024733675.1. Classification (NCBI taxonomy): domain Eukaryota; kingdom Metazoa; phylum Chordata; class Aves; order Psittaciformes; family Psittacidae; genus Psilopsiagon; species Psilopsiagon aymara. The sequence goes on along the minus strand of JANRGW010027025.1, from coordinate 19,003 downwards.
CAGGGCTGCTCTGAATCACTTTACCCAGCCTGTAGCTGTGCCTGGGATTACCCGACCCAGGTGTACGATGTCGCACTTCACTTTGTTGAACTTCATGAGGTTGGCATTGGCCACCCCTCAAGCATGTCAAGGTCCCTCTGGATGGCGTCCCTTTCCTCCAGTGTGTCATAGAATGGTTTGGGTTGGAAAGGACCTGAAGATCATCTGATTCCCACCTCTTGCCATGGGCAGGGACACCTCCCACTAGACCAGGTTTCTCAAGGCCCTATCCAGTCTGGCCTTGAACACTGCTAGAGATGGGGCATTTACCACTTCTTTGGGCAACGTGTTTCAGTGCCTCATCACCCTCACAGTAAAGAACTTCTGCCTTATATCTAACCTGAACTTCCTCTGGTTAGGTTTGAGCCCATTATCCCTAGTCCTGTCACTACAGTCCCTAATGAAGAGTTCCAGTTCAGCATCCTTATGGGCCCTCTTCAGATACGGAAAGGCTGCTGTGAGGTCTCCACGCAGCCTTCTCTTCTCCAGGCTGAACAGCCCCAACTTTCTCAGCCTATCTTCGTATGGGAGGTGCTCCA
>JANRGW010027025.1:0-18325 GCA_024733675.1 Psilopsiagon aymara | reverse complement strand
AGGTGCTCCAGTCCCATGATCATCCTCGTGGCCCTCCTCTGGACTTGTTCCAACAGTTCCATGTCTTTTTTATATTGATGTCACCAGAACTGCACATAATACTCCAAGTGAGGTCTCATAAGAGCAGAGTAATGGGGCAGGATCACCTCCCTTGTCCTGCTCGTCGCGCTCCTTTTGATACGGGCCATTATGCAGTTTGTTTTCTGGGCTGTGAGTGCCCTTTCTGGGCTGCAGCCAAGGTGCTTCTTTTCTTACCTGGTATAATAAAAATACCTTGTATGGAAATCTCTGATCTTGTCCTATGAATTTTTTCTTGCTTCTTAGTCAAAATCGCAGTTCTGGTTTAACAAAAACAATAATTCTATTATTGTGAGTAAAATGCAAAAGAAAGTACAGAGAACCTTAAATATTTTGAAATGGTTATTCTCTTATTCTATTTACAAGTGATTCAAAAAACAATGACCTGTTTTAAAGCTATGGGTATTTCTGTCTGTGGTCTATCACAAGATTTTATTGCCCTATTGATCAGAAGCTGAAAATGGAGTAGTCTTAGTAAATAATGCATTCTAATAGCAGTTTCTCTGTCATTCCAAAACTGTTCACTTTCCTCCCATACACTCACATTACAGGTTTTATCCAGTAAGTTTCCCACTATTGTTCTGTTTAAAGGATTATTCTTCCTCCCTGGAGCATTTGTGGTTTAGATTATGATGACAAATTGGGTAAACTGAAATGATTGTGTTTCCCTCTGTTTTCCTCCTCCTGCTACCTTTAAACTAATATTGCCTATGTTAACTATAGATTTCCTGGCACGCAAAATTTCCTTTAGTCTTCTTAAAATCCACTCCTTCTGCACCTGAGCTTCCTTCTGGAGCCACCCCTGCTATTACAACTCTCTGTTACACTTTTTCAGTTTATTTCTTCAGGAAATGGCCACAAAAATTTTTACCTGAGATACTAACCTTTTCTCTGTTTTGCCTTGCTATATCCCATGATTGCTCCTTCATCAGCCTACTCCCTGTTGTCTCTGAAGTTTTCTGATCTACAAGTAGCATTTTTAAATATCTTCTGTAGAATGCTGAATAGGCCTTGCTTATTTTGCTGACTTTTTTATTATTGTTATTTATTATTACTAGGAACTAAGATCCAGGACTGTTCCGTGGAGGTTTACTGCATGAGTCCTGTGAGCCTCATCTGGAGTCAGTCAGTCATCAATCTAAGAGTCTTAAGACAAGACCATTACTAAGCTGAGACCATCATTCTGGGAGAAGTGACACTCTATCTGGCTTTCTTCCCTTCACCACAAGCAACAATTAGGTGGAAGGAATGGATCATTGCTTCTGTGTGGTCCCTCCAATCTTTCTCCTAGACAGAATGGTGTAAGAGCATTTGCATGCAGTAACCAAGATGGAATCCCAAATAGATTTATAAGGGCTCAGTCAGCCACAAAATAAGGTTTACTACAGCACTAGCAACTTGGTAGTCTCCCAAGTATATCTGGCCCAGCTAAAGGGGAAGTTCATGCCCAGTTTAGGAAACTGAGCCACTCAGAATGTGGTATGGTGTGCATTTAAGGATACCGCATCCCTTAAACTGGCATATCACCTAGGCACCACATGTCATTTATTTTCTCCTATTTCTGACAATTTCATTGAGCTGGACAGACTATAGGACACGTAGTTTAAGCTCAGAGGTCATACAGCTGCCAGTAAGACAATGACTGAAATCTGACCTGGAAAGCATGTTAAGTATGCATTTCTGCTTTAGGAGTGGGAGGATAACATTCCTATAAACAGGAAAGCCTTTTCAGAGAAGACCTAGCAAGATCGCTAGACAAATAATCTCACTTCTTTAGTAGTCCTGCTTGGAACAAATTCATCGGATCACAGCTTGTGATAGAAAAGGAAGTGTTTTGGACACTAGAAGTGAGGCTCAGCCAGAGAGTGTTCCAGGCTTCAGTTGTTATGACCACCCAGAGGGATCAAATTTGGCCTGCCTCATAAAGGATAAGCCATGGCTTTTGGAAATTGGATATTGTCAATGCTAAGCACATCAAAATCTGTTTGTTTACTCTTCCCCCCCCCCCCATCAGTGTCTTCATAACTATACATGCTCTTGCAATGTTTATAACATAACAGAATTGTCATTCATACTGTTTAAAAGCCCATCTTCCAATATGATTTGTGTTTTGCAATGAAGATCAGTCTTCTGTGAGGATTCAAGATCTCTTTTCCCTTAGAAGCAGCTTGGTACTGAGTAAAGCTTTGTGTGCAAGAAAGCTGCGGTAACAGTTCTGCACATGTGGGCACATCTTCCAGTTACATCTTCATGGAAAGACTCAGACCCTCAATTTAACTGGAATTTCTGAGGACAAACTTAAGTTCAGAGTGCATTTTAGGTTATTGCTAAATTTGTTCTGAGGTCAGCTATGCTTCTATAAAGCAAATAATTTTACAGGAGTGCAGTGCACTTAATTAGGTTCACTGCCTTCTAACATCTTTGAATGCTGATCAGAGTCAGGGCCTTGCATATGCATGACAATGTGTGTTGGAAGTTTGCAGTAATTTTCAGGACACTCCCTTTCATTCCTCAAAATCCACACACTGGAACAGGACTTCACAGCCCTCCATCAGCTCCTTCCCCCAAGTGACTGCTTCTTTCTCTCACAGCTTTGACATATCTGTGGATCTCCTATTTATTTTGTGTATAGTATTGGTGCCTTTGATCTGACGTTTAACATGAATGTTATTTAGAGTTTTCACATCTGTAGCTTAACACTGTTACATTTTAGAAATGTTAATTTTGGGATATTTCTCTATTTATTGAAGTGTAAAAACTTTATAAAATCTGTATAAGACTTCAAAAACACACTACAAGTACATATTTTCTCTTTTTGTCCAAATCAGGTACTAGATAAACATAATTTTTCAAATTTTTTTTACCACAATAATTAAAGACCCCTCAAGATGCTTTTTGGTATTAGGGAAACCACTGACTTAGTAGCAAATATAAACAGAGTGAATTGAGACTCTCTTTTGCTCTCTCAGATTCTCTTTCACATTTAGCCTTTGCTGTTGAAATGCAGTATCAAAACAAGACCTTCTGCAGCAAAAAGGGATCTCAAACTTCTTTTTTGGCCTTTCTGGCTCAAAGTTTCCTTAGAAGTTTATTTACTTAAGATAAGGTTACATTGTTGAAACCATCCTGTCAATTAACAGATAACATTTGACTTCAGACATATTCTTCACAAGCATTTTGTCAAGGGTAGAGCTGGTAACTGAGTTTCTAGGAGGAAAAGAGGTGTGACAGCTATAATTATATGCATCAATTAACTATATCTTGCTCAAAATCCTTGTTAAATAGAGAACAGCCTATTTAAATAAAGGCAGAAAATAACTTCAGTTACATTTTGCACCAGATACAAAAGGAAGATAACAAGAGAGGAATACTCTATCTCAGGCTTTTCAGTGCGTTATAAGAAGTTGGCTCAGCTTTGGTTGCTCACTGCAAACCTTGGTAAAATATTTGTAAAGCTGAAGGCAGATGTCTTGAATTCTATTAACATGATTTTTTTTCTATTTCTTATCCCGATCAGCCTAAGATAGGTCTAAAGCATTAAAGTAACATCCTTCTGTAAAGTATCCTTCCCTCCCCTGCTGATTTGTGAAGTTGCTATGCTGGTTTTGCCACTTCTTGCAGTCGTGATGATCACAAATGTTACTGAAAGAAAAAACACCAAGAACTACAGGTTTGGGGCCCTGGTTTAATGGCGCTGGATATGTCCCCTCACTCCGTTTTACCTCTAGATGGTAAACTTTGCCATATGTTCCTTTTTCTCCTAGTATGAGCAAAACATGTTTCTGGCATCACAGACTTGTGCTCTTTGGCACTCCTGGAATGGGGGCAGACACTCAGTAAAATGGGTGGATGTGGTTTCAGACACTGTGGGTGCCTCTGCCTGTGGTGCCTTGCATCAAATCAGTTTCCAGTAGGACATGGTCTTTCTGTCATCTGGCACACATGACAAGGACAGGCTGCACTTGGGAAACCCGCTCTTTCCAGGGCATCTTTCACATTTGGCCTCTTAGCTCCCTGCCTCCAGCACCCCATGTCCCTCCACCCATTCCAGGAACCCGCTGTAGCCTGTGGCAGCTCAGAGCCCCGGCCAGGACAGGGTGCTGGTGTGTGCAAGCCTGGCTGGGGCTGCAGCTGGGGCTGGGGGTTGCCCTGGTCACTTTTGTGTGGTGTGGGGAGCTGCTGATCTCTGAGCTGCTGCAGGTCTCCTCTGATGGCAGCTGGCACCAGAGAGGAGGCCAAGAGCTAGTTGTGGGTTAGCTTCACACCAGGTCTGGGGAGCACCATAGGTGGGAAGTGCCCACGGCCTTCCGTGGCTGCATGAGCCAGGCTGAGCAAGAGCCACCACCCAGCCTCACACTCATGGCAGCTCCCGCCCCACCTGGAGGGGTGAAGGGGATGCCACAGTGAGCAGCTCCAAAAACAGAAGTCATTGCACGAGAGCAGGAGGGCTCAAGCTGAGGAGGAAGGCTGAGGGTGGGGTTGGGGAACCATGGTGAGGCCACGGCTCTGGGGCAAGCACATGGGCAGAGCTGCTCAGTGAGGGAGAGATGGCATGAGGCTGTGGGAAGCTGCAGAGGGGCCAGGGGGAGCAGAGGAAGAATGGGCTATGAGATGGCACAGGAAAGTTGGGAGGGCATGAGGGGCTGAGGAAATCTAAGCTAGCAAGGAGATTCCAAGGCAAGGGTTGGGTGAGTTGGTGGAGATCACAGGTCCCAGCCCCAGGTGCCCCTATAGCAAAGAGAAGGTGGCTCCTGTGGGTAGGCAGAGGGTATGAGAAACTTGTAGAAAATCCTGGAGTCAGAGAAGTTAAAGGGAAGTTCGGTTCTTGCAGAAGTTCAGTCCACAGGAGGAAAAATGGTGGGCCCACAGAGGGCTGTGGAGGTAGAGAGACCCTTGGTCCCTTCAGGGAACTCCTGAAATGCTATATATACTCTAAAAAGAAAGAAGCCATGACTCTCAGTGACTCACAGCAGTGAGCTGAGCTCTATACATCTTTGGATAGCCTGTTTTAATTGGCTATGCTGTATTTAGCAGATGAGTGAACTGTAAATGATCACGAAAAGTAGCAGTTGCAAAAATAATGTCCATAAATCTGCCTGCCACAAAGCAGCATTCTTGAATGCCAGATTCTCGCTGAGTCCCGTGTAATGTTGCTGAGCTGATGAACAAATGCTTACAGTGTGTTGTCTCTCAGCTGGTCATCAGGGTAGTGAAGAGCTGCCAAGAGGTATGTTGCTTGTTAACAGTCTGAGACTTACATCCTTCAAAACAATAAACCTTGAATCGCCTTTCAAAATAAAAGGGTAAGAGAGTGCTAACATGTTTTTGTAACCTTTGGACTGAAATTTTGATCATTCCTCTGTGGCTTGAGCAACTTGATTACAAAAGCATTCACCTTGCATAGGGTGTCCAGAATTGTGCAATAGAGTGCTGTGGTTAAATGCAAAATGTCAGCTTGGTTTTGCTTGTGTTTTCTTTATTATGCTATGTGTGTCATTCAATAGTACATGTTTATTTTTATTTCAATCAAGTTCAGGCTGTTCTTTGAGATTGTTTTTAATGGCCTGTACTTACCTGAACTTAATCTGTGGAAGTTTCAAAAAGGATGCACAGATAAACAGTCAGCTCTACTGCTCAAAAATCTTGAGTCAAGATTTGAAAAAAAATCATGAAATTGTCATTAGGGGGAAAACCCCACACCAAACCAACTCCAAACTTGTGAGTTACTGTCCTCTTATTAACCTTTCTTTAAGCTTTATGGTTTGTTTCACAATTTCCCCCCTTTCTATGCTGAGGAAAGCTTGAAAATTATTTTTAAGATTGAGAGGAAGGGTAGGAAACTCAACAGGTGATTCATATCGCAGCAGTCTTTCAGTGGAAAACAACAAACACTTGCAGACCCTATAAAAGTACAAGGGCTAGTGGCATAAATATCCCCTTCTCATTAAGTGTATTCTTCAGTAAATACCAGTTACCTTTCACAGTGAAAGCAACTGCTTTAGAAAATTTTAAGCTTTGATCCTCATTTTACAGAAATAATGACCTGACTTAGTGAAATGTTGCTTCCTTCTGGGTCGTTTAAAGGTATTGTCTTCCAGCTGGAAACTACCAGAGCCCAGGGATATTCTGCCCTCATTTAATTTGTCTCTAACATCTGTGATCTGCTGAGAAAGGGAAGGATTCGATACCAACTCTATACTAATTAATAAACCCTCAACAACAGTCTAGCAACATCTTGTCTTACTTATATTACTTCTTTCATGAAGATGCGCAGTAAACCTGAACTTGTGATCTGCCAAAGAGCTCCTTGGAGAGTTCAAAGGTAATGTCTTCATCCTACAACAGTCTTGATCTGCCAGAGAATGTGAATCTGGCTCTAAGTCAGAAACCTGGTAATTCATAACCAGCTTTGAGTGCACATACATATAACCAGTGCCTTTGGCGTCCTGATATTGCCTCTCTGTTGATACTAGCCAAAGCTGCTTGTACAGTCAAGTGTATGAATTCCTCTTTGGGCTGCCTTTTTAACTTTTCCAGATACTTACTTTCTGAAACAAAGGATGAAATAGATGGCTGCCTTTGTCTTGGTACGACGGTATCAGGATATAGAGCATCACAATATAATAATCCTCATCATCGACTCATCTTTAGTCAAGGGTAAGTTATTACGTTGTAGAAATCTGCCCAGCTGAGACTGCAGATACATCTGCTATAAATACTTGCAGATCAGCATGAAGCCAACATAGCATTGTTCCCTATGAATTTTCAATCTGAAAAATGTACTTTTTATTAAAAGATTGAGAAACAGTAAATTCTTGGACATCAGTAAAATGTAATGAGTAAAGTATGTATAACTAATTAGACTGTCTATCACAATGCAACAACTAGAATTCTTGAGAAAATAAAAAACACTAAGAAAATTAAAAATAATTCCCAGTAAATAAGCATGGAAAAAGCCCTCCAAACTAAAACATCTTTTGCTGTTTAGAAGAAGATAATCCATTCTTACTCCAGTGCACAAATTTGATTTACAATGAGTTTCAAAATATTTATCTTCTTTTTAGGGTTTCCATCACTGCCGAAGCCAATAACCTGCTGTGTTTGAAAATGTCTGGGCAGTAATTGTCATTGTTTGCAAAGCTATCTTGGAAAATAGTGAGCTTCGTGGCATTTTGTAGATTTAAGGAATGCAATTACCAACATTGTGTATACATAATCCAAGTGATCTTCTGGCTTCAGAAGCTCAAACCCACATAAAAAATGTTTAACAGCAGCAAAATGTTTGTTTAATTTTTGTTCTGTAGTTGGTCAGTTGTAGGTGGATTATGTTATAGCCAGTCTGGGAAAAATAAATTATTTTAAAAATCCCATATAAGTACATAACAATGTTGAAACAAGCATACAAGAAAGAGTATGATTTTTCTGGGTGCATAGTCTGACCTATTTTCATACGTATTTGACACAGAACTCTGCTGGTATGACAGTATCTGTGTGCTCCTGTGATTTATCCAGTATGATTTACAAATGCTTAGAAAGCTTATTTACTTTTAACAAAAGTAAACATACAGAACTCTTCAGCTTATATGTGAATGTGTTAGATAAATGACAGAGTTTCCTTTATCTTGTCAGTTACAAACTGGCAGAGATCTTTCCCAGATTATTTTGCTTCCTTTTTCTTTTGCTTAAGATTCTTTTACAATGTACCATGTGGTTACAGAGTGAATATACTTTTCTGATAGGCAGCAGTTGAAGAAATGATGGGGCTAAGGAGACTTTAAGAATGTCTTGGAATTCAAATTTCAAAAAAAGGGAGTACCAACAGCACTTCTGACTCAGAGCTAAAATTACAAGGAAGTCTTTGAAAGCTGTCAGCAGCCTCCTTTAAAAATACATATATGCACTGGGGAGGAAAAAAAATCACAAAACATTGTTTGGAGAAACAATTTGAAATAAAAAACTTTCACCGTGTCCCGTATATTTGCATAACTAATATGCGATCAGTTTACTGACAACAAAAAAAATGTAAAATCTGCATAGGGTCTCTCCTCAGTGCCCTCTTCTTTCCTCCTTGACTGATTCTGCTCTTAGCTAGCTTTGTTCTTCAGTGGAGCTTGACGAATTTTACAGAAATAAGTTAATGCTTTAAAAAGTTCACTGAGATCACATTTACATGTGATCTTAAAACTACACACCAAGGTATTTATTCACTGATAATGTCATAAGCATTACATCCATGTAATAAGCAACTTCAAGGAATTTTTTTGCTCTATCTTAAGCTACATTGTCACATGGATATTTTATTGGTAAAGGAGAATTTCTTGAAAAGAAGCTTGGAAATGACTTTGTGCCAAAAGTTACCTGCCCCTTTTGAAAACTGGCCACTAGTAGTCATATTTAAGCCTTTAAAGTTACAAGTATTTTGTTGCATTGGAGCACTCAACCAGGTGCCAAATGATATTAGATGCATGCTACCAATGGCATTTATTTAACATTCTCTGTTCTTCAGAGTAGTTACAAGTTTCCTGGTTATTAGCAAGAACCAATACAGTGGCAATAGGTGTGTTTACATTGCTTTTTAGTTGATGTGATTTTTTTTTTACAAAACTTTTTTAAGACAACTTATTTGTCACAGCATGAGATAATTTTAAAGTAGCCTTTTACCTATTCTGGGCTTTATGCCCATGGTGTATTTCAAGGCACCCAAATAAAAGTGTTCAGGCTGGGTCGCACACTTGACTCCCTGTTCTTACATTCAGAGAGTTTTTTGCTGTCTGCTTTCAAGTTCAACTTTGGATCATCCCTTCTCCCCAAAAGAAACAAATCCCACTCCTGATGCAGCTTTAAAAGGTCTCTGTCAATACTGAGCTTACCTTCCTGTTCCTAATCCACAGCAACCAATCTGTTACCTTTATGAAGAACCTGCTCTAGGCCAGGCATAATTCATATATTTGTGCCATGTTTCTTATGCATGGAAGTCAGCAGGGGCAGACACAAGGGGCAGCGGTGCCACAAAAGGAGAGGATGAGCTTTCTGTATTGGCTTGTAGCAGAGGGGTTTCAGCACAAAAACTTTTTTCCTGTTTCATAAAGACCTGAGACAGTAATTCTGTGTAACAAACCCTAAAGTCTTATGGGAAGTAAATGGATAATATTTGTGAGATGGAGTACTGTGTTTGCTTAATTTACAAACAAAATGTTGTACTGAAATAGTCTCTCATGTTTTACTCTGGTCTGGTGCTGTCATCGCAGCTGTGAGAAATGTCATATACAGATAGATCTTGGATTATATACAAACAAAGTCAAGTACTTGTACATTTGGAAATAAGACACTCCAAAATGCTCATACAAGTTAGAATTTCTTCCCCTTGAGGTCCTGTAGGTGACTACTTCTGCTACTTCTGGTGTATTAGGGAATGTATTTCTTTGTTATCACTCATCCTCTAGCTAGGCCCTGGAAACACAGAAAAGTTTGAAAGAGTTTGGAAATTGTCTGTGGACCTTTTGCTGAGAGTTTTGAGAAAGCATTAGTCCTAGGCAAACACAGGCACTTTCTGAAACTGATAGAAGTAGCTGTCAGACTGTGAAGTGAGTTGATCCGTGGCTCTTAGAGTTACTCTCAAAACTGCCTTTTGGTGGCTATCCCCCTTGGGAGGCTTCTGAAGAGGAGGTTAAGGAGGGTTGTTGGTAGGCTTTTTTGATGCTTTCTTTGTGGTTTGGAATGGAGTTTTTGGAATTGCTGCTGGGGTAATTCTGTATGAATGAATGCTGAGGTTACTAATGGTGTTCCTGTGACTTAGAACTGGAATATACAATTCTAGTGAATAGGAAATCGCTAACCAAACCTTATTTAGGAAGTCGTGGTGCTGCTCTTATCAGCTGATTTCTTGAAGTGATACAGTGGTCCATAGGGATGTTTGGATTTCCCAGGGGATGTCTGATATCTAGAACTGTGAAGAGCAGCGAATCTATGGAGCTAAATGGGCGTTTGTGTGGAGCAAGTGACCAAGTTTAATCAATCCTAGGCATTCTGTCTTACTCAATAAAGTTGCATGAGGGCAAACAGGAAAGCACATAGGCAGATACCAGGCTGACCATAGCGTCACAGATTCTTATAAACTATGATTTATACATATATTGCTCTGTGGGGCATTCAGTAAAGGGTTAAGATGCAGGAGATGCTGTTTATGATCTCTTTCAAAGGTTAGAAGAAAAGGTACTTTATCACTGATGGAGAGTAACACTTTTTTCCCTAGCAAGTTAATTGTTTCTTAGAACTCTGTTTAGAGCAAAGAGGTAGTAAAACAGGCCTGTTCTGATAATGCCCTAGTACTGAGAACTTGTTACTATGCCCACCAGCAATCAGAAGACCTTCAGTGCAGACGGTGCCTAAACGGAGCCAACAACTCCTTTGGCACTACAATGATTAAAGCTGAGATATTCTTATTTTTCAGGTAGTTAGTGAAGTTTTACCTAATTTGCTTTGCAGGGTGGTGAGGGAGGTCACTTCACTGTTGTGAGAGCAGCAAGTATTTGGTGTCTGGTAATTTGTAAATGTACCTTTTGGAGGTTGTAGTTCATGCAGACACTAGCAGGGTAAGAATAAGTAGAGATCTGATCTCTTGACCTGACTTCACAAGATAGTGTGTCAATCTGACTGAGTCTTTGCTTTGAAATCAAGCAGTGCTCTGGCATGTGTGCACATTAAGAGGCAATTCAAATGGTCATCACTGAGATTTGTTACAGTCTAGTAGAACTTGCATTCATGCGATTAGCTATTTTGAGCCCTGTTAGCAGGGATATATATAGAGAAACTCTATTAATAATTTGCTTTCATATAGATAATATATGGGGGGGGGGGGGGAAGCATCTGGTAATAAACCGAAACCACAGCAGCTTGAATGTTGCTAGATTTAATCTCAGTTGTTGGATCCCGAGTGATCAAAGAATTATAGATGCTATAAACCCATGTGGTAAAAAGAAACTGAGAAGTAGCTGAGTAGCTCTTGCTGAGTAGCTAATTGCTTGGGGAGCAGGATTTTATAAAAGAGAAAATCTAGTAATCTCAATAACAAGAATTGCTACCAGCCAAGCTTACGCTGTGTTGGTTAGAAAACATTATTGTATCTTTTCCCTATCTCAGGGAGTCTTAGGCCTCCTTACCTGTTATTCTGTTCATTGGCCTCACTATATATATGAAGCCAAAAATCCTTTGATATTATAATTTTGCAGTGTTACTGAATTCTGCCTTATTCTAAAAGCAGTAGAAAAACTGAGGTACCTGGTTGGTTATGCCAGAACTTGTGAGCTCTAGAAAAAACTGAACAATTGGCTCTAATCAGACACTTTGCGTCCAAGTGTGGTTTCACAATGTCAGTACTTAAACCTGCAGTCAGAATGTGTATTTATTCAATCTAATGCTAGTACTTATCACTATGTATCTGTCACTTGCTATGAATGTGTCTTGAAAGAGGCAGAAGTTTTATGAAAAGTTGAAGCTAAACATAAAATAAGTTCAGGAGAAATATAGTTCAGAGTGCGTTCAAAATATAAAATCTCCTCAGCAAGGTAGAACTATTGATGAGACCAAAAAAATGAAAAGAAAGAAAGACAGAAAACTAGACACAACTTTAATTTTTTAGCACTACTTTTTCTCCAATTTACTTCCTTTCGTTCCACCAGTTCTTTGTAACTGTCAGCCATTACTGTTTGAGACTGTAAGGATAAATAGAAAGCTTAAATCATAAATAACCATTTTCTAGGTGTCTTATCACTCTGAATAGCATCCTTAAAAATATTTTTCGTTTTTCTTTTTTTTTTTTCCCCCACAATTATTTGCCTATTTCTTTATTTTTAAATCTACATGGTCAGTAATGTGATAAAAGACTCACAAAGGAGCTCGCAGAGAAAATGACACAAGAGAGAAACCAAATACTATCCTGCCAAGCCCATCACGAGAGCCAGTAGCTCACTCAAGGTCAATCTGCAGAGGAGGTCAGGGACACACAATCAATCACAGGCAGGAACCCAAATCTGGGACTCTTGAGGAATGACCACCTTGTCTGGTCCCCTCCCAAAAAATGGAAATAATTAAGACGAAGGCGAGGACCAGAACTATGTAAGGAGCAGTCTCACAGTGTAGTTTGGCTTGATACAGCTTTCTATGTTCAGACATGGCAGGCAGAAGAACAGGACTATTCTGGATTATTCCTGATGAAGTGGAAATCTGCACTCTTAATAAGATCATGCTAAACAGAAATTCTCTTACTTTATTTTAAATTGGAGGGAAAGTTTTTTCTTTCTCAGCCGTGAAAATCAGATGAGGGTGTGCTCCTAGCAGCTGTCTCAAAAAAAAGTTGGCTACCTTGACAGATGAGATCTGTTTGAATATGATTCTTGGTCACAGATTCATCTGTCGTCTACCTAAAAGCCTACATGCCTACCCAGTGTTCTGCTTAAGGATTCCACTTTGATGTCTGTACCTGGTGCTTGTACAGCCTTTGATCAACTGCTGTGGCCTTGGTAGTCTCCTAACCAGTAAGAAATGCATCACAAAAATTTAACTTGGATTTAATCTCTGTAAATCCAGGTCTAGCATTGTTTCTTGATATTTGACTTCTAATTTTGGAAGAAACAAGCTGTGCAGATATGCCCAGAAAAAGGGCAATGATGTAGCAAGATTATTACTTCACTTGTAAATGAGAGACCAAAATTTAGTCAAAAATATTTAATTTTATTTCTCTTTACCATGTGATTAATATATGCAGACACTCCGGTGACAAATATTGCACCTCTTTCATATTTCTTTTTATCTTGGACCAACATGAATACTCCCGTAACTTACTACACTATGTTATAAATCAAGACAAAATTCGGGACTGAACATCTGTAAATGATTTGTCTAACATATATTGTTGAACTGTTCTCCGTAAGTTAAAGCAGTGGTAGTGCTGTTGTTGCAAGATGGAGAAAGCTTACATTTAAGGAGCATTTGCTGAAATACAACTTTCTACATTCAGAATTAGCCACCTGGATTTTTTTGTATTGGTTCACTGTATTTTCCTTATATGCCTTGAGGAAGGGAAGCAGCCCACTCTCAAGCATAGATATGTAGGTTCTGAGGAATGGGAGAGAACAGGAGTCCAGTACAACCTTATTAGCCAGATATTTCGCTCCATGCTATGAAGTGACATCTGCAGATAAAACACTATCCTGTGTTTAAAACCAACTACCAAAGAATGCAAAATTGAGAGATGAAGATCCATGTCTTAGGGATGCTTTGTACAAGTTTCTTATATCACCAGAATTGAAGAACTAACCTGTACTCTAACCCAGAGACTTCGGGCACCCAAGCCCATCCCAGTAAAACATCCCAGTTTTTACCTGACTTTTGATGTAAAGGTTAAGACTAAAAAAATCAATACCCAACTACTTTCAAGCTGCAGATTAGAAAGCATTTGGAGCTGCAGATAAGATGGCTCTTAGTTCTTAAGGTACATTCAAGGCATATTGCATTTATTTAGCTCTTTACTGAAACTATTCAGTACTCTAGCTAACCAACCTCAATCATCTTGTCAGTGGAAAAACAGTATCAGCACCTAAAATGGGCAAGAATATTCCTCTCCCATATAACCTTAAAGGTCTTCTGTATATCCCACCTGGTCTGATTAAACAGCACTGTAGAGATTTCTCTGTTCCTGTTTAAACAGTTTTGACCCATCTCTTATGTTTCTTTGCTCTGGCTTTGGTCATATGTAAACATTCTAGCAATATGAGATTTTGCCTAAAAGAGAAAATAATACTCTCTGACTGTTAATGAGGTTACAATGAGTCAGGGAGGTTCTTTGTAATTAAACAGCTTTTAAAGCTCTGCAAAGTGGAGCCATATAAAAATACTGGTTTTGGAAATATGTGCTTTAAGCATGCATCAGGTTGCACTTTCAATGATTATACAAAATTTGAGCTGTAAGCAGCCCAAACCAAGAACAAACTTGCTCTTTGATTTATTATTTTTGCTCAAAGTCTAGATCCAAACTATTCCATACTTTGAGACTTATGACTTACCAATTTTCACTTTTTGAACAGGTCTACCCTCCTGTTCTTGGATCAGCAAATGATGCTATAGTTGTGTGGCCAAACTTTCACATTTTAAAGACATTATTTATTTTACCTTTTGTTTAAATGAAACCTGAATTTCAGGTCTAATTCAAATAATCAATCATTTGCTATTTTTAAAAAGGAGAAAAAAATCCTGGATCCAGATTTGTTTATTGGTATATCAGCTTGACTCTTACTGTCACCTCTGAGATGATTAGACAGTCATGTCTCTTCAGCAAGAGGATTTAGGTAATAATTAAGCTTAATAAAAAAGAAGAAACAATTAAGAACAAACTTTCTTACTATTACCTTCAGAGAGCTTGAGGATACACGCAAAAATGTTTACCTGTTCATTTGCTAGATGCTGTCCTGCGTAAGCCACTCGAGATAACTGAATGTATGACAAACTTTTCCTATTCTGCTATTAATTGAGAAAGTGGGAAAGGAGGAGTGGGAGTGGACATAGTTGTAAAACAGTAACAGATGATTACCTACAGTTCCTCCTCCATTTGGTGAGCGTGTCTGTTCCACCTAATTGCATCTTGTGGTTTGTATCTAGTTTTTGATAAGCAGAGTCTTGGGGGCAGGAAGTTAGAAAAACATTAATTGTTGCTGTGGAATGTTTAGAAATCTCACTATATTCCATCAGGTGGAAAAAGTCTCCAAAGATCCCTTGAGGACCTCAAAGATCTTGGTTACAACTGATACTTCATTAAAGTCTCCCCTGATTTTGGCTGGAGAGACCCAACAACTCAGATTTTGAGCTAACATCTGTAAAAAGGACCTTCCAGCTCCTGAAGCAACATGACTAGCCCTTATGGTTTGTTACTCCTATTTAATTGGGGTTTCATTGTCACAGAAGCTATTTACATTATCCAAGCTGTGGGCTAGACTAATACAGATGTTTAATGAACAGCTAGGACCCTTATTGGGTAAATGATCATACGTGGATTTCTGAAGAAAAGGATGTGAAAGAAGGAAAAAGCAAGAACATGAATGGTTATGGTCTAGCTAAGGTGAATGGTTATAATTTTGTATCACAAATGATTACAAAGTATTAACAGTCTTTCTTTCTTTAGCAATGATTTGACTCTGCTGCCTAGGACACAGAATCATAGAATAGTTTGGATTGAAGGGGATCTTTAAAGGTCATCTAGCCCAGGCCTGTGCAATGAGCAGGAACAGATCTCCAACCTAGTTGATTCTATAATACTGTGATTCAACTAGATGAGGTTGCTCAGAGCTCAGTCCAATCTGATCTTGACTGTTTCCAGGGATGGGGCATCCACCATCTCTCTGTTCTAATATTTCACCACCCTCATCATGAAAAAAAGATCTTCCTTATACCTAATCTAAACCTACCCTCTTTTAGTTTAAAATCAGCTTGACCTATCACAACACACCCAACTAAAAAGTCTGCCCTAACCTTTCTTATAAGCTCCATTTAGGTAGTAGCAAGCTCCTATAAGGTCTCTCCAGAGCTTTCTCTTCTCCATGCTGAACAAGCCCAACTCTCAGCCTTTCCTCACAGAGGAGGTATACTATTCCTCTGGTCATTTCTGTGGCCCTCTTCTGGACTAGCTCCAACACGTTCATGTCTTTCCTGCACTGGGGAATTCAGGGCTGGACACAGTACTGCACGTGGGGTCTCACCAGAGTGGAGTGACTTTCCTTCCCCAATCCCCATCTT
Source organism: Psilopsiagon aymara (assembly GCA_024733675.1). Taxonomy (NCBI): domain Eukaryota; kingdom Metazoa; phylum Chordata; class Aves; order Psittaciformes; family Psittacidae; genus Psilopsiagon; species Psilopsiagon aymara. The sequence continues at coordinate 2,464 of JANRGW010027025.1, read as the reverse complement.
GCAGCTCATCTATTTGAGAGGTATGGGAAGAGAGGTTGCAATCTGTAGCTCTTCTAATCTTTCCTCACAAAGTGAACTCCTTTCAGACTGTTTTTCTTTTGAAATTTCATTTAATTATTCAACAGTAGCAATAACTAGGACAATATTTTGGTTAATATATTAAAAATTGCATTTCCTTTCAATTGTCAACATTCACAAAAGAAATGTGATCACCTCCTAGTTAATTTTAGACTCTTCTCAACAGTTTTCTTTATTTTAGAAAAAAATAAATTATTAAATAATACTTTATGGAAAATGCTAATGTCCTTTTAGTGTGCAAAGTTATTCTTTACAGTTGTTCATGCTCTAAAAAATTATCTGTCTTTGAATTACTCTATATATTGCAGTGAAATAGCTTAGCTCTATAAAATTCATGCCCAGAGAGATGTTAATTTCTTCCTTTCAGTAATTTCTGCTGCTTTCTTTGACATCCATGATGGTGATTACTTCAGCCAATAGATGACAATGAGACATTTGTTTCCTTCCTGTTAATCACTGGCAGAATTGCAGCCTCAGGGTATGTCAGTCAAAATACGCCACACAGGATACCCTCTTGAATTCCTGACTATACTTGCCACACAGTAAATGGAAAGAAGTTTGAAGAAGCTGATAATATCTTTCTATGTGATGGTAGGAATCCTCTCCTAACAACACATTTGGACAAAGCTAAAAGGATTGTTCAAAATTTTTAATGTGACTGAAGGTTACTTTTCTTAGCATTAATTTGCTTGAATTTTTAATGGGATCTTTCCGTCAGTTTAGCTATTCCATTATACTCGATTTTTGGCACCTACAAGTATTTCCATGCAATGGTTAAAATGTCTACTTTTGCCAGCTTGGAACAGTAGTAAAGATTTGTGCACAGTTTATCTGTACAAACACAATGGATTTGTTTTTTCAAAGCAAACTTATATGTAACATGGAATCTATAATGGATTTTTCTTAAATTGAAATAAGATACATATATATATAATGGTGTGCATTGTCATTTGCCTAGAAAGTCGGACCTAACCTGAGATCTTCAAACGAAGACAAATAAGATACTTTCAAATATGAAATATGGATATATGCCAGTTAAATACTATCATGCTAAATGTCCTATTTAAGCATATGCTCAAAGACTTCTGAGTATATAATAAGTTCTGAGCAATGAAGAAATACTCTAAATAGTAAATAATCTCATTAACCTTGTAATGTATATGTGCAGTCTAAAAGAACTTTTTTCTCTTAATCTAAACCATAGCAATTCATCCTGAAAAAATAATTTACGTACCTTAAATGTATCAAATTGTTCCTCTTGAAGATTTGCATAGGGGCTTGATTTTTTTACTGCCTGATACAATTATGGTAATTGCGAGGTACTTCAGTCTGGACTCAGTAAGAAGCTTCTCTTTATCTTAGGCATTTTGTAACAAGCAAGTATAGTAACAAAACTAAACAAGACGCACTTCATTTTCTCTCAAATTTTAGGGAGAATTTTCTGAATTTTGGGCAGACTGGAGTTTAGTGTTAGAGAGGAAAATTTCTGTCTCTCAGATCAAGTAAAAAAAAAAACCACCAAAAAACCAGGAAGTTCAGAGTTTGTGAAGAGGAGAAAAATCACAAGTTAATTGATCAGTATTTTGCGATGAATTTGGAAGATTTGAGGCCTGAAGTTCTGTGGTCAAACCAGTACCAGCTGAAGGCAGTTTATTTTCTTTGAATCCCTGGAAAAGAAACAGGCCTCTAAGTAGTATTTCCTTAAGGTGAACAACTTCATTAATGAAGTTCTAGAACAACCTGTGAAATTTAAATGTAGTTTTCTGTGTTTTAGATAAAGATCACCTTAGATGATCTTAGAGTTTCAGAAGCTTTGCACAGAATAAGAAAGTGGGCTCTTTCTCATCTTCCTCTTACACTTCGGTAATGACAGTATAAAAAATAAGGACTTCCTCCCCAGATCTGTTGTTGCTTTTCTATTTCTGAAATGTAATCTTGCCTAATCAGAGTGACTGTGGCAACAGCAAAACTTCAGAATTCTGGATTGTCGTTAAAAAACTCATGATTTTTAAACAGGTTCTTGATGAAATGTGTAGCATTTTGCATATAGGGCCAAATATATTATGCTGCCTTTATTTGCTCTGCTACTTCTGCATATCCTAACTGATGATGAAATTATAAGCAATAGTGTTTGAATTTGTCCCTGTTTACTGTGCTTTCTTAAAACTCTGCCAAGTAAACTGTTCTATTAGTTTTCTGATGGTTTTTTATGTGGCAGTGGTATGTAAGCATTTTCAAATATTAGTCAGGTATGACTAATATCTTCAAAACACTTTTAGCAGGTTAAAGTATGCCGTATTTTACAATCTAATAGATTAGAATTAAATCACACAATTCAATGCTTTAACCCACTTTGGGTATCCAGGTTCAGAAGCCTTGGAATGAT
>JANRGW010027020.1:0-13986 GCA_024733675.1 Psilopsiagon aymara | reverse complement strand
GTTGCGGGGACGTGTGTGGGGGGTGCTGCTGGCTGAGCCGCGGAGGGGAACACGGATGTGTCTGGGGTTGCGGCTGGACAACAGCCGCGGGGCGGGAGCCCCCGCCGGAGTCTCCAGGCTGGGGTAGCGATGCTGTGTAGCCCCAAGTTCTGCTTCAGAGCAGGCTCGTACAGGGAGGCGCTGGTGGCGGCGGTGGCATTTTTGCTCGGGACGTTTCTGCTGGATGATTTGATTTCGCGAGTTTAAAGGGGTTTTAATCATTAACCACTACAATTTAAAATTCACCGAGTTTCCTGAAGGGAGTGGCTGTCGTCCTGTACGCAAATTAACGAGGGCTTTTCTTTCGTTTTCTCTGCCGATTACCTGCCCTAGTAGCTGCTCGAAATGCAAACCCAGCCTAGTTCGCTTCTCGGCGCGGCTTCACCGGTAGAGCCCGCCGACCTGCACCTCGCCGCCGGTGCCCGGCGCCCCGGGAAGGAGGGAGCGCAGGTGGGGTCCGTACTCACCCGAAACCCGCCGGGTAGCCTGCGCTAAACCCGGCCTTTCCCGAGCTGGGTGGTGTGTCCAGCTGGCAGGGAATTTGCAAGAGCATTCCCTGGATGTCATTTCCAAGGGACGCTATTTGTGACTCAGCAGCCAGGGCTGGAGGGCTCGTGGCTCCTGCCGCTCTCCGGAGCCTGTGCCCGCTCACCCTGGAACCCCACGCCCGAGGCAAGGGAGCCTGGAGCTTCTGCTGCCAGGGAGCCTCTTTAAGGCCCTGCAGACCGAATGTAAGAAAGTAACTAAACCAGCCTGAATAAGCTGATTCTTTGGGTTATTGTTGGGATTTTTTTCAAGGAAGGGTGAGTAAACCATGCCAGGGTAGCTCGCCACGCTCCCAGCTGTTGGAAGGAGTTAACTTGTGAGAGAACGAACCTGACAGCACTTAGATTCGGTCGTAAAAACAAAGTCCTGTGGTGATTTTTTTTCCTCTCTCTCTTCGAATTTTAATGCCAGATGTTGAACAATATCTAAGCTGTATTTTATTGCTTTGTGAAGCTGTTTAGATAACGCCGGTATGGTAGGAGATGATCTCCAAAGGGCGCAGAAGGGAAAAGAGGCGGGGGGGGGGAGCAGAGGGCTGAGGCTCGCATGGGCGCAGGTTTATCCTCCATCCCCCGCCTGCCGCTGCTCCCGGGCACCCTCACGCTGCTCCCAGGCTCTGCCTCCTTCCCACGCCGCCCTCCCGGCGTCTCTTGCGGAGTTTGGGGGGGTCGCGGCTGTCCCGGGGGGCGCAACATCCACGCGTGCGGGCGAGAAAAAGTGCAGAAAGTGTTTGAGGCAGCCGCGCAGGGAGGGGAGCGGGGGAGTTTTCGCATCCAGGCATTTTCATTGACACACACAGGCAGACGCTGTATCACAGCCGCAGGTTTGCCGCCGCTGGTGCGGGCACAAAGAGCGGGCGCGGTGCGGGGCCGGCGGCAGGTGTAGGGCGGCCGCGGCGCTGTGCGCACGGGCAGCAGCGGCTGGGGGGGCCGGTAGCCCCGGGGGAGGGCCGCCAGCTGCTCCCTTCACAAGGCGGCAGCGACCACGTTATTCGCGACGTCTATTTTTACAAATGTCTTTCCAGCCACAGTTGTAGGAAGCTGACAATCCCGAGGAGCAGCTCTTCCAGCCCTCGCAGCGCCTTGGCTTTAAATAGATGTATTTTGGGTTTTTTTCTTCCCGGTTTGTTCGCCCTCTGCTCCCCAGGACGCGCCCCTGTGATAACTCCTCTCCCACAGAGCGCGCCGGTGATGCCCCTGCTCGGTGCGGGGTCGAGGAGACGGGGCAGGGCAAAGCCATGGCATGCTTTGGGGCTCCCGGCTTGTTTGGGGGAGGGGATCACTGTGCTTTTATACGGGCGCCGTGACATTGCTGTTGTGTTTGCCGGGAGGTCACCGAATAGGTGATGCTGTTTGGGTTTTGGTAATCGGAAGGTCTTCCGATGATCCTGGGAAGGTCTGCGTCCCACCTCGAGAGCTACCTAGGGGAGCCCGGGCTCACTTGGTCTCCTCTCAGTGTGTGCGGGAAACCTGCATGGGGGGAGATCTGGGGGAGGGACTCAGCAGAAGTTTTCCTCCACGAATAAGGAGGACAAAGAGAAAATCCCGGGGGCTGCGCGTAAACTCCTCCCTGGGCTCTGCCCTGTGGGAATCCCCCTCCCCGCACACACGCACACACACACACGCGCGCGCGCGCGCACACACCTCTGGAGAGACATCAGATAAGAGTAATTCTTTTGTGATGCTGTGTTGGATGTGTGCCTATTGCATACAATAAGCCGAGCCATATTGTGTGTCTATACTCGCCCTGTTCTGGGAGCCCTGGCGTTTCGCAATTCCTGCAGCAAGATGTCCATCTCTCAAAGAAAAGCTCCCCGGGAGAGCCCGGCTCGGTCCCCTTCGTAATGCGATCGCAGGTGATCAAAGCCTTATCTCTCCCGGGTCACAAGAGAAAGATTTTTGAGGCAGTATACTTTAGTCTAGGGCATTTGCTAGACAGTGGAGTCATTGTAAATTCAGGAACTCTGTAACAGTGGAGAGGCGTGTCTCTGTGCGTCAGCACAAGTACTGCATGCACAGCATTAAAAAAATAGGAGCATGCAGGAAAAGGAAGAAAAAAAAAGCTTGTCAGCAGGTGACCTCCGCTCCCCGGGACCTGCTGCTACAAGGAACCGCTGCGTTCATCATCCGCGGGAGCCGCAGCCGCCCGCCCTCCCTCGGCTCCAGCACGCCCTGCCCGCTCCGGCTCTCGGGCTGGCAAGGGGATCCACCGCCGGCAGGGCACGGGGCTCAGCTCCGGCAGGAGGGCCCTTCTGCTGCTGGATGCGGGGAGCCGGGGCTGCACCCTCCAGCATCCCCAACCCGTTGTCTCCTGGGAGAGTCGGGAGACAAGGGCGAGGGGGGGAGGTGATGCATGCAGAGGGCTCTGGTCCCCGGCAGTCGGAATCAGGGGGGCAGGTTTTGGAGAGAGGGCAGAGCCCCCAGTAGCGCCCACAGTCTCCTCTGCTACTGAGCTTTGCGGAGGGGAGGGAATGCCAGCGGCTGGGTGGGAGAGGGCGCTGGAAGAGCCTCCTGGGGGCCCGTGGCTGTCTGCACTCCTGCCTCCTAATTGGCATCCTGCGGAGGAGCGGGCGGAGCGGTGGCAGCTGCGAGCGGCAGGACGTGTCTCCGCGGCGCTCTCTGAGCGGCCGAGCGCCGCCGCCGCGGGCGGGGGGCGCCGGGAAAACCCCGGCCCAGGGCTGGCCTTCCGCAGCCGCGAGGGGCTGTGCGTCGCTCGCCCCTCTGCTCTCCTCCGGGTGGGCGGCTGCCTGCCGAACACACGGCAGCACAGCCCCAGAGACCCGCTCTGCCGCCGGGCCCTCGCCGCTGCCTTTCTCTGCGCTTCCCCTGGAAGTCGTACAAAGAAGTGGCTGGCAGAGATGCTCGTTTACTGTATTAGTTGTCTTGGATGGCGTGTTAGGGTGCTCAGCGGAATCTAAACTCCTTCAATCCAGCGATACAAAGAGAGCCTATATGTAGCCAAAGACAAAAATCTTCAAAGGGTGGAACAGCAACCATAAAAAGATGCGCAGCTACAGAGATGTTTATTGCTTAAAGCCAAGGCAAATGCTTCAGTAGGTCTGTTCTTCACCAGAGCTTAACTAGATGGATGTTAAATTTCACGTTGTGTAAGCGACCCACCTCCTCTCTCCTGTGAGCCTGGCAGGAGTGCAGGGCTGGCCCTCATGGCCACACTGGTGTCCTGCTGCTATTCAGCATGGTCAAAGCTATGTCGTATGAAGGAAGGTGTGTGAAGGGCTGATGCGGACATGTAAGGAATAACTTTCCCCAGAAGTTTCTTCCTAACCCCTTTGTGGAGGAGTAGGTGTTTGTCTTGAAGTGATTTCATTAAATAAACCAGTGTCCGACAGTGTCTGACACAAAGATATTTTGCATCCTATGTACTGAGACAGTTATTTCCTCTCTACTTTTCTTCCCCATTGGTTATAAATAGGGCCCTAGCATCTAAAGTTGCAGCTGTCTTGATTTTTGTTTGGTCCATCCTCATTTTGAATAGGAATATCTATTTTTATGTCTGGTTCAGGTCCTAAGTGCTGTCTGTACATTGCAGAAACCATGCAGTGAAAATACTCACTGGAGTGTTGGGCCACATCATGCAGTCCTTAAACAGGCAAGATTTGTGTAAGACTGCATGCTTGGCCTCAGATAATCTCGTGAAGGACTTAACAGCATGGCACACACAACTTGCTGTGAGTAGGCTTTTGAATATTTCAAATGAAGAAGTCTTTATTCTGATCTCAAAGATCATACAATCACAGAATGTTTTGGGTTGGAAGGGACTTTAAAGATGATCTAGTTCCAACCCCCCTGCCCTGGGCAGGGACATGCTCTTTGCCAAGTACCATAAATAAATTTTCTGCACTTATAATAAGATGTGACAATGCTTTTTTTGTTCTTTTGACATGCTAAGCAGCATGCACCCAAGTATTTGAAATGAGGACATCAATTAAAGGCTACATTTATACTGAGGTGAAAGATGCCAGATTTCCTAACTTAGCTATAGTATGGTGTAATATACACAACGTAAGATTTAACCTCAGCTAAAATTGCTTGGTAATATGTATCAGGTAATATGATAGTTTGGTAAAAGCTTTACAGGAAAAGGCTTAGGAAGAAATCTGGAAGTATTGCATGTCCAGATATAATGGGAATGTTTAAATAGTTTCAATGGATCGATTGTATCTGAGATACTACATATACCAGATAAACAGCATGCTGCCACTTTTTATTACTTAAAAGAAAATCCTTAATTACTAAATATTTCCTCCCAGAATTTTTTATTTGTGCATATGTAGAGAATAATTTAAGATGCCCAGGCCTAAAACCAGGGTTATCAAATCAGTAAGAGTATGGTGTTTGTAGTACTGAATAATATATAAGGTAATGTTCAATAGTCCCTTACAGGGAATACATTTCATCTTTACATTAGCTTGGCTATAAATTTTCCCTATTGGCTTCAACTTGTGCTGTATTGGATATATGTGATTCATGCCTGTTATTGATTACTGCACAACTATTTTGAGGGAGATGCCAAATTAATTGTTCAAAAAAAACATGAAAGTGCCTTTTTAGTGGCCACGTGAGGCTCAACAAATGCTACATGGATGTTTTATTATTTAATATAAATACAGTTTCCATTAAGCTTTTAAATAGTTACATGGTGTGCTTAGACATGCAAATTCACAAAAACATACAGGAAATGCTACTCAAGGCTTTATTTTGTGGCCCAGAAAGTAGAGTAATGCAGGAGTGTGCTTCTGAACGTTGCTGGCTAACTCCTGTGGAATCATTACAGTCCTACACAAGCATTTCCACGTAGCAAGCAGTTTCCATTTTTTCCACAAGACTTGTCGGCTTATGCAAGGTTTGGCTGGTAGCATCTTCATTGAAGAGGGAAGGATGCCAAAAAACCCCAAACCTTCTTTTTGATACAGATACTTGCTGTACTGTACACATTGATGCTGAACCTAGGAGCTTTGTAGAAGCAGGGCTTCTCTGCAAAATATTCTTGTCTGTAGCCACAAATATCCACGTTATGTGAGCTTTTTCTTATGTGTACAGGAAGAATTTATCATTTATGCACTATTACTTGTGTTTAGAATATATTAATTTTCAAATCTGAGATGAGTTAAAAATAACACACTAGGGAGTACAGTTACTATCTAGACAGAAATGTGTGAGACTATGCTAAGGCTTTTCAGTTCTCAAGCCTCTGGAAGATTATACTGTGAGTAAATCTTTCCTCCTATTCCTGATGCCTGGAAGTAGATCTTTTGGTTCCGTGTGTTTTTTATCTCACAGTTCTGATCCAAATGTATTTTTTCAGGAATTTATTTTGCAAGAAAAATTTCACAGGTTCTTTAATATTGTTTTTAATTTGAATGTATTGCTTGTTGTGCAGACCAGAATATGACCAACATTTAGTTCTGTGTTTAGAAATGGTGAGAAAGACTGAGAGTAATTTTTTAATTTGGTGCATTCATGCTGTCTGCGATGCGTCATTCTAACAGAGACTCAAAGAACTTCACCGGTCAACTATTGTACATGAAGGTACATCCATTTGTTCCTCATCTTCCTCCAAACAATTCTGAAAATGAGAAAATACCTGTGAAAATAGCTGCTTGTTGCTCAGGGATCAGGAAGAAAATTTTTCAGTGGAAACAATATGTACATTGTTTGTTTCTCCTGCTTTTTATAGGTATACTGGAATTTATCAGTATAGCAGTGGGCTTGGTCAGCATCCGAGGAGTTGACAGTGGACTCTACCTTGGAATGAATGAGAAAGGGGAACTGTACGGCTCGGTAAGTTCCTGCTAGCCTTGGGCAGTTGTGATTCTTATATTCTATGGAAAAAATACTTGCCAGCTCCTACAAGCTCCCATTGCATTAGGTGTTTTATGAGCACAGTTTCTGTTCTAATTATCTTGTAGTCCAATTCAAAGCAAGACCCTGTGGGTGGTATAACAAATACGGGGGATCGAAAAGGGAAAAAGTCAGGAATGAGTAATAGTGCAGATGAGCAACAATTTAGATATAAGCAGTGGAGACTGGTGGTCAGAGCAGGTCACTGAAGACTAAAGGAAGTACTGTAAGATTTGTAAATGTGTCCTTCCAGTAAAGACCTAAAGTGAGACCTTTTGTGTGTAGGCAGAGAGCTTTCTAGGGACTGACAAAAGTAGAGGCAGAGATGAAGGGCAGCACACATGAATGAGAAAATGAGAAATAGGAGTTGATAAAAATTGTAAAAAGGTACAGGAATGAGGGCAAAGTTTGGTGGTCTTGTCCTGAAAGTTCAGCTGATGGTCTCTGAGGGATGATGTCAGCAGGAGAGAGTAACGGGTGTGAGGGAGGAATAAAACTCCCACTTTTAGGCATGGGAGTTAGGCTGGCGAACAAGCCTACCTGCAGCTGATGTCTGCCTGTTCTTAGCAACATGGCCTGTCCTGTGGCAGAAGGGCATGTGTATGTGTGACTCTTACCTGACAATAGTTGAGACATCTGATGGGGTTCACACCCTGGGTAGATCACATGCAAGGAGAATCTGAAATCTGCTGAAATCAAGCAGGCAACTCCCCAGATACTAATGGGCAGGCTGCCTCTTCTAATAGCAAAGTATCAACCTCCAGAGTTGACAAGGACTTGAGAAGGAACTGTATTTGGAGGAAGAGGATGGCAGGTCTGAGAAATAAGTGCCTAGAGTGAAGAGAGGCTGGGTATCCACAGGGGTTCGGTAGAAACATGGAGGAGAAGGTAGCAATGGTCAACTGATTGTGGAAATTTTGCAGAAGCTTTAGGTGTAGCCTAAGCCTCTGTGGCTGAAGGCATCTGTATCAGAGGGGAGTAATTGTAACTGGGAAAAGGGTGAGGAGGAAACTGAGTGGGGCAGCAGTGAGGGTGGGAGAAAACGAGATGAATGGGCAGGTGAAAACAGAGAGTGTTAGTGTGAAGTTCAGCTTCCATACACATAATCCAGGGTGAATATGAGGAAAGACAGCGGAAGTGTTTTTATAAGGGTGTCCAGGTTCACTGATCCCTTTCTAGTAACATTTTGTGTGAGAAAGGGAAGATAGAGAGGAGAAGGGGACTGTCTTGAGTAACGAGCCAGCTAGGGGAGTAAACCAGGAGGTATAGATCATGACAGTGTATGTGGGGGGCAGAAGAAGAGGAGGTAGAATGAAGGTCAAGGCTGGGATGGAAAATGTGTGGACAGGGGAGAAGGGGAGATGCAGAGATGGTGAGAACCAGTGAGTGAGAAGGGCCAAAGAAAAGCCTTTACTAAATGGCAATATGGAGGAGGAAAAGGTTGGAAATGTGGAGAGGAAGAGAGAAAGTAAATGAATGCAATGACAAATGTGAACAAGTTGCCTGTGAAGAGTGAGTAAGTTGCCATAAGTCACAGTCCTTGTGCAGCTGATGAATGGGGTAAAGAACTGGTGAAGTCAAAAGTACTTTTATAGCTCAGGCAGCAAGAAGAACAGCAATCGTAATATGAATCAGTACTGTTGATAATCATCAATAAAAGTATTAATTTTAACAGCTTAACTTAGTAATCAGTTACTCTGCACTTCAGATATTCAGAAAATGAAAATGTGGGTATTGATAGAACTCAAATGCATAGATTTGGAAAAGCAAATGTTACATCACTTTTCTGTGCAGTTTATATTTTGTGTTGGAATATGGTTGACTGTCAGAGTGAATTGCTCAAAACATTCTTTGCTGAGGAAATATGCCCAAGAAATTATTTGTAAATTACTAAGATCACTGTATTAATAAAATAGTTGTTCCATGAACAGCAGTTCTGAGGGAGGCTGCTTTCCTAGGGTTTTGTGTCTCACAGTCCAAGATATGAGTCTCCCTGACTTTCAGCCGCTGCAGTAACACAAATTTCTGAAGCTTTTGTGTTTCTTGCGTGAGAAAGAGACAGTGTTAGCTGTCCCTGCACACTAGATTGCCAGTTTGCAGGGATTGCATAGTTCACCACTCCCAAGTGAAGACGTGCAAATGATTTCTCTTCTTTACCCTTCCTCTGATTAGTTGCAAAACTGATAGGAACTTAATTTTCTTAAAGACCTTTGCCTCCTGATTGAAACTGGTTGAAAAGCTAGGGAAGAACAGACAGGCTGGCAGATGGATGTATAATATAATTGGATAACCTTTTTTCCCTAAGAAATGACACTAAAAATATAAAGCCATTCATAATGGAGAACTGGCAATCTACAGGGCCAGAATGCAAAGTTCAGGTTAAAATCTGATGGATGATATGGCTTATTGTCAGCCTCCAGAGATGGGACATACTAAAGAGTGATGGTAATTGAATTACATTACTTCAAATGAAATACAACCTCTAATGGCTACTCAGTGTGATGATGCTTTAAAGCCTGTCAACACTAGCAATCCTAGTGCCTATATTTCAGCAACTGTCAGCTTTCATAGAAACACTGAGATAAGCAGGCCTCAGAACAGATTTTCTTGAGAATTGGCTGGACATTTTTAAGTGACAGTGTTTTGTGTTTGGTTTTGGTCAAGCAAATGCAATTAATTGAAAATTAAGTCCTGTGATGGGAATACACGTTGTGGTTTGAACCAGAAGCAAGCACAATCCAACACAGAATTACCTTTCGGGAGAGAGAGAAGATCAGTTTAACTAAAATTAGTTTTGAGACTGATACGTGGTAAGCTGAGGTTCAAGTTTTTCAGCTGAATTAAGTGGAACAGTCATTTGAGTTGAACTGTTCTGTAGTGCCAGCAATCTGTCCTTGTGCTGCCTGTACCCGGAGTTGAGTCCCTCTGTCTGGGTTTCTTCACTCAGGGCTGTCAATAGCACCAGCTTTGTCATGGAGCAGGTACATTTAAGAGGCTGTAAACATGTTTTCTAAGGTGGGGAATTGTTTTCTTAGCAGCCTAAGAAATAACTGGTCCTGTTCTACAATAGCATTTTGGATCTAAGCAGGTGTGTTTCTGCAAGCATTCAAGTACTGCAGCACTTGATGCTGCCAGAATAGATGCCCTGTGTCTATGACACTATCATATTTATATTCAAATTGCTGCATGAAAAATATGTTAGGTGTGAATCAAATCAGCATCCTAAAAGATTTCTATCCTTCTAAATTTGTGCTTGAAACATTTGGCACAGGAAGATTTTTCCCAGCATATTTGTGGTGCCACTGTAGATGGGACATATGGTGAGGCAGAGCAGCCAGGATGGGTGGTTGCTGCCAATTTTCATGAAAGGCAACAGTAAAGACAGTTTCAGCATATCTTCATCCAGACATGTTCCCCTTGGCCTTGAAGTGCTGGTTTCCTCCTAGATTTGATGCTTGACAGCCTCTTCCCAACTTGCCACTCTTATAGCAGTTCCTACTGCATTTTCTGGTTAAAAGAGCACAGTGACACTACTGCTGCTCTCAGGCAGTGATGTATAACATAGGGTGGCTGTTGTCAGATTCCTCCTCATCCCACAGATTTAGCCAAGGAGAGCTGAAGGTACATGTATATGGTACTACAGGGAAGCCAGTGGTAGCTACGTAGAGATGACTTGGAGGCTGGTTAGTGACACCTTTCCCTCCTGTCTTGCTCTGTTCCTGCTCTCCCTTTGCCTTCGCCTTGCAGCCTGCAGCTGTGCTGCATCATGTTGCATGACAGCTACCGTGTTTGTCACTGGAGAGGAGGAAACGACAGATAGGACCCAAAGGGTTTCAAGGCAAGACACAAAGATCTTTTTCCTTCCAGGGTGCCTAATGGCTCTTGCTGACATCTCTGGCAAAAGTTAGCACATACGTCTTAACCATGCTCCTTGGTGCCATGCCATGGAGTGAGGGAGGTCTTTCTGGAAAGTCCTAGGACTTTCATGCCTTCATGGGCTGTCCCACCCTCATGCTGCCCTGTACCGCTGCCCTTGGGAATATTATCAGCAGGCAGCGATGCTGGTGTCTCCATTGCTCCTTGCATCCTTGGCAGGTGGCAAAAGGCAGCTCAAGCTGGATGCTCAGAAGGAAATCGGGAGCTGTGCAGAGAGGGAGGAGGAAGGCAGGAGTGAGTGTGGTGGAGTTGTTGGGGAAGGGAGAGAGGGCTAGCCATACTTGGAAGAAGGGGGGAGAGGACTGAAGAGGGAGAGGCTTCATATTCCCACAGACCAGATGGGAAAGAATCAAAGAGCCCAGATCTGGAGTCAGGGAGGGATGCTCCTCGCCTCTGGGTTTCAGACTTACAGGGTGTGTGCAGCAAAGTGAGATTTAGGACTGCTTTTAGCAGGTAATAACTTGCTGTCCGTCAAAAGATCATCTGAAAACTTCTTTGTCCAAGTGTTTTCGGGACACTAAACCTGCCTTTTGCTCCTAAAACTACTGGGGAGAGGGTGGAGGAGACAGAGAGAGAAAGAGTACTGTCCTTGAAGAAACATATTTTCCCAGTAAGCATGCAAGGAGGTGATGATATGCCTCCTTATTGTCCCATCAGGGCTGCACCTGCAGTGATTTGTACTTTTGTTTGGGTCTCCACAGTCCTGGAAAGACTCTGAGGTTACAAAGACAGTCAAACAGAAATCCTTTTGACAAAAAGGGGACAATTTTTCTTAGTTTACTGAAAATTGCTTGGTGTAGGTAAGGATTTGTTTAGCTGCATTCTAAAAATATCTTTTATGTTTCTGTGCAAGTAAGGGAAGGGAATTGTTCAGCTCTTCACATGGTCAAGGAGCACAGAAACAATGTGAAATAAAAACAGGTTGAAGGTGCATGTTGGGAAAGCAGTTGGGTCAAGTATACAGTCACTACAAATATCTAAGAATAGGGTAGATAAATAAATTACCCTGCAGTGTTATTCACACTTTCCTGCTAGTGTTAAACACCTCTGATCTAAAGCGATTGAATATGCCTCAGACTGATTGGTTTTTTTTTAATAGTCTGGATTATCTGTTGGTGTACACACAGGTACCTATGGGTGAGATGAGCCTGGAAGAGGGACAGCTGCAGCACACAACTCCCTCCAAAAGGAGAATTAAATGCAATTTCCCTGTGTGAAAGTGCAGACTTGTAGGCTGAGAACGGTCATATCCCAGGAGGGGTAATTGTTACAGCAGCAGGTTTAACATCCTTCTACTTGTTTGTAAAGTAATAAAGTGCCTTTTGGTGAATGGTACAAATGGTGGAGGGGCAAAGGGCAGTTCCTGGGGGTCTGGGCTCCCAAGAGTGGTCAGGCTTTCCACATGAGCAGTGTTGCTCAGGAGAACCTGACACTCCCATGATCAAAAAACCCAGTGGTGTCTTTTAGCAGAAACAGTGATTTGTGTCTTCCTGAGTAAATCTGCTTTGAGCAGATGAGTTGCAAGAAGGAGGCCTGTAGCTAATTCTAAAGGGCACACTTTGCGGTCTGAAGAGGCCTGGTTCAAAAAGGTGCTTATGGTTCTGAATGTGAAGGAAATGTGAAATTTTGTCTGAGATGGAGAAATACTGTGCAAATGGTATCCCAGCATGGGTGAAACCGCTGGCAAGCATTTGGAGACTAGCAGGCTGTGGGTGCTTGGAAGAGGGTCTGTGAGGAATGCGAGGTGGGCAGGTTGCAGAAAAGCACATCTTAGAGGTGTAAAAGTACGGGGCTAAAATGGGAATTGCTACACAAAGCTGTCTGGGGCCCTGAAATGTACACTGAAATATAAGGCAAAAACTTTTTAAGGTATACAATTGGGAAGGGAACAGGAGTATTTACAAACATGGTACATTCAGGTGGGAGTGTAAATGCAATATAGTCAGAACGTGGCTGCTACCTGGGCAAGCTGGTGTTTCTGATAGACTCCTTGGTGGTAATGTGGGACTGGGGGATTCCCTGTTGCGTGATGAACAAATGGAGCAGGGACAACCAACATCACTGTTAACAGAAGAGGCTATTTTCCCTCCCTTCTGCTAGTACAGGCATTTCTGTTGCTGCCTGGTGAATTGAAGTGGGGAACTGGAAAACAGCTTGGCCGAGCACAAAGGCTGCCTTTGGCCACTGTGGTTCCCTCCTAGGTCACTGCAAGATGCAGGGCAGAGGTGGGAGCAAGCCTGGAAGAGGGAGGGTTTACTTCCCTCCAGGGCAATGAAGGTGTTTGCCACCCTTGAGTGTTTGTCATCCCATAGCTGTGTGGTTTGTG
Source organism: Psilopsiagon aymara (assembly GCA_024733675.1). Classification (NCBI taxonomy): domain Eukaryota; kingdom Metazoa; phylum Chordata; class Aves; order Psittaciformes; family Psittacidae; genus Psilopsiagon; species Psilopsiagon aymara. The sequence goes on along the minus strand of JANRGW010027020.1, from coordinate 1,278 downwards.
TTTGGCTGAGGCATGACCTAGGAAGCTGGAGGGTTATCAGCCTTACTCAGATTGTGCCTAGGGCATAGGAGCGCAGTTTTAAATGCAAGAGTAGAGGAGGACCTGTAAGTATGTGCAAGATGAGTTTATTGAAGCTGGGTAAATAGTTTCAGACAAGCCTACTATTTTATATTGGGTAGGAATTTCTTTTTCTAGGAACAGGAAATAAGGTCGTGCTAATCTGCAAGGCTGTGTTAGGTATGATCCACAGAAGAGAGCATTCACTACAGTGGGTAAAATGGGTGTCAGTAGAACACTTGTGTGATAGATGGTGAAAAAATTAAGAGAAGACAGCAATGAGGTGTGTTGAAAAGTATTAGACTGAGTGGAGCTTAGTGGAGAGTGGAGCTATTAGTGGTGTTTTTATGGACTGGTCCTCGGAGTGGTTTTATTCTCTGCCTTTATTAGGGACATTAAACATCTTGTCATAAAAAAAGTAGTAGTGTGTTACTGAAATTGTTGCAAAATTGGGAAGGCAGACAGAAGGCAGCCTCACAGAAGGGACTTGCTAATCCAAAGTACCCAAAATGTTTATGCATGGGGCTCAGGAAGGGCTCAATTGGTGCCACTGCATATGGCTGTGGTAGGATCCAGTCTAAATGAAAAGTACAATTGGTCACTTGTGTTAAAGAAGATGAATTGAAACTGAAACAGGTGCAGAAAGGGCTTAATGGGATGATCAGAAGTGTGGAAAGACTATCAAATGGTGAAATCTGAAAGTCTTAGCTTACTTAGCATGCAGAATGAAAACAGAGGGTATGCTCCTGGTCTCTGTCAATGTGTTGAAGTTTAATACCAAGGAGAGAAAAAAAGTCTTTGAAATAGAGAACAAGAATGAATTGGTTTGAATGGGTCAGGAGAAAGCTTAGGCTGGATTATGAGGAAGTTTCGGGTCATGAGGAAGTGCAGTTTTGAGCTGGCCTGAGGAATTTTTACAGGGACCTGGGAGATGAAGCATAAATGCTTTTTCCCTACACTGTACGGTAGGAGACAACTTTGTAATTGTGGAAGCCTTCTCTGTGGAAGGCGAAGGTCCAACAAAAGCTCTGAAACTTCAGTCACTTGGGAAAATTTGTCTAGAACCTCATCTGCTTCACCGCTGCAGAGAGTCTCTCTCTGAATTTGCATAGCAGCCTTGCTGAAAGCTGAGTACCTGAATGTCTACAAGTCCATGGGACCTGATGAAATCCATCCGCGGGTCCTGAAGGAGCTGCAAATGAAGTTGCTAAGCCACTGTCC
>JANRGW010027018.1:0-18587 GCA_024733675.1 Psilopsiagon aymara | reverse complement strand
GAGAAAAGAGAAAAAGAAGAAAAAATTGAAGATAAAGAATGAGAAAAGAGAAAGAAAAGGGAAGAGAATGAGAAAAGAGGAAAAGGAAAGGACAGGTAACAAGACATTAGTACATGGGAAAAAAATCTTGTAAAAAAATCAGTGCAACAAAAGCCATTCTTTGATACCACTGCACAGTAAATGAACTTGTGTCCTGAAAGCAAACCGCAGCCGGTTTCATCAGCCACCCCACTCGTATCAAATTGTGAAACTCCTCCTGACACAAAGCCCCAGAAATCTGCTGCGTGCAAACACGGACTGGCCTGTCACTGCTTGTACGAGCTGATGTCAAGATGTTTCTGTATTTACTTACCAGTGATGTGATTTATTTTATTTCTGAGCCACTTTAACTCTCCAGCTAATCTGAGCAATTCTGTATAGCAGTAAAAGCTGTGACACCTGAAGAAAAGAATCTGTGCATTAAAACCAGTTTAGGTCAATGACTGTGAATCTGTAAATCCAAAAGAAAGTAATCTGTGGAACTGCATGTCTTGCTTCCAGATCAGTAAATTAATTTCTTGACAAGGTAGCTAAAGTGCAGGCAGAAAATACTGCATTCCTGGGGTTTTTTTCTATCATCAGGCATACCTACAGGTGCTTTATTAAAATGACATTGGGTGGCTTTTAAAAGGAAAATAAAGAGAAGAAAAGCTACTTGCTGTTTAGGTTCAGACCATATATCTCTTTTCTTGCTGTGCATTTGCATTTTAATTCACTGTTTAATATCAAGCAATGAAGCAAGAGAAGCACAGGTTAGTTTTGCCCAGGCCTGCTTCTGCTTCTGCCCCCAGTTCTCTCACAACTAGCACTGTGCTCAGCTAATGCTTCTCGGGAATGGTTATTTTAACCCAGAAGTAAGGAAAGAGGATAGTAACTCAAAGTAGAGCTGCAGTTCCAGGGTAATATTAAGCGATCTAACATGATTCCTGCTAGTACTGTTATATTATATCAGCTCCTGCCAACTCTTGTTTCATGGCTACTGGTGAGAGGATACTCCTGTCCTTGCTCCCTCTGGGAAGAGGACACCGCGCTCAAGCCAACACTGCTACAGGTAGGGGCTCACTATTACTCACATCAACGTCTTAGACAGCAGCAGCGTTTCAGCCTTGAACCTCTGCCTGAAAACTACTTAACTTCATCTTAAAAATAAAATAAAATTTAAAAAAAATAGCAAAAGACAAAAAAAACCAACCTTTAAACATATTGTCAATCACATGGGAAATGTTCAATGGAATATCTGCATACTAATTACCTCTAATCGACAATATGTATTTTCTGTAGTTTACTATAGAGTTTTATTTCATCAGTAACATACAATGAAAAGGAAACTCATTTAAACCAGTCTGACCCTTAGGCGTTTAGTTTGCTGATGATAGATTTGAACTTTAAATAGGATTTAAAAAAAAAGAAAAAAAAAAGATTCTATGGGGAAGGTCTTGTTCAAAATAAGTATTTCCAACAAAATGTAATATAAAAATCATTTTAAAAGCTCATAGGAGAATAATTTATTGTTCGCGTTTTTAACAAGATATTGACAACAAATTGTTGGTTGGTTTTCATTTTCTTTTCATGAAACTGTGATTTCTTTTCAACTTCGGAAGGCGATCATGGCCCCAGCGCGGGCGAGCTAAAGCTGTGCAGTACAAGTTGTATTTAAAACAAACGTTTTTCTTAAACGCTGTATAAAAGATGTATGTTTATCAGATTCATTTTTAAGTGGCGGCTTCACACCAGTGAAGGGGGGTTGAGAAATGGTTTGATATTTTTTAAACTTGCATGTAAAGCTAAAACAAAACGTGTTGAGTGCTTACCAATCCCGGCTACCAACTTCAAGCTATCGGAAGTTCGGCAGTAGTCTCACAATGATTTGTTTCGGTATGTTTTACTTTGGGGGATTTGGGGATTCTTTCCTTTTTCTTGTCTTGGGGTTTTTTCCCTCCTCTTTTTTTTTTTTTTTTTCTTATTATTTTTCTTTTTCTTTGGTAATTTAATTTCCCGGTTTGGGTCTTTGAAACTGCACTTCAGTGAGCAGAAAAAATTGCCAAGCAAATTAATGGCTGTAAAAGCATAAACTGCATGTGTGGGCATCAATTACTGAGCCTCATTTTAATGAGGTATTGTACAAAGAGTTTTAATACATTTTGTAAATAAAACTGTAAAGAAAAAAGGTTGAAGAGCCAGCTGATCTTTTCACCAGAGGAGGAGGCAAGCCTGTCCCTCTCCACTTAGGATGTCCCACACGTATTTAGTCTGGGGCCACCCACAGCACTGAACAGAGGATGCTGCTGGGAAATGCATATTCCTGTTTTGGTACCCTGCAAACAAACTGATTTCACTCTGGCCAGTTCCAAAGGGCACCCTGTGGGACAGGGGAGAGCCCAGGGGATGCTATGCCCTGCCCTGGAGTGACCAGCATCACAGGTAAATCAGTTCCTCACATTGACTCTACAGATGTATTTCCCTGCAGTTCCCACATTTTCAGCAATGCTTTAAAAAGAAAACCAAACTTCACCCAACATTACTGCTCATCCCAACTGTAATTTATGGAGCTTGCCTCATCCACACTTTATTTTTTCCTAGTCACCACGAACTATGAGCCATAGGAAGTAATCCTGGTATTAAACAGCTGGTGTGCACCCAAGTCATGTCCCAGCAAGGGCAGCACCTCGGGAGTTCAACCAGCCTCATGGTCCCCATCAGAAACCAGCTCCCACTGGGCTCTTTCCAGGGTCCACGCGGGTGACGAGTGCCCAGTTCCTGCTGAGGCCTGAGCTGGAGCAGTGCAAAACTTGACTGGGCTGTGGGGATGTAAAGATCATCTCCTGGCAAAGAAGAGCCCAACAGTGAAGGCCCTAAGCAGGGAGTGCAGCTGCAGAGCTGGCAGCGTGGGACCTGAGTGACCGGTTTGGTGCCTCCTGGCCAAAGCACACCTTGAAACCCAACCAGACTTGAGGTATGGAGCGTCATGGCTGCAGGGAAAAACACCTGTGGCAAATCATCTCAGTGCCTTTCCCAGGGCAGCACTCGGTGCCCAGTGGTGGATGGTGGCTGTGAGCCCTGCTCCCTGCAGAGCTGCCATCAGCCGTGGTGCCTGTTGGACATGAGCACAGTGGTGGGACACAGGCACTGAGCTCACCTGCATGTCTTCAGGGGAGTCTTCAGCAAGAGCAGAAAAAGCTCAGAAACAAATGAGCTAGTAAGAGAGCAATAAAGAGCAAGCATTTGACACCAAACCATCCCACGAGACTGAAGGTTTTAGGGTGCTTTGGGGGTGAGCAGGTCACTGTGCTCAGCACTGCCAGGCCCTCACTGAAATGAGCCTATTTACGTGTAAAATGCCCACACAGAAAGTGCAGGGAGGAGTGAAAAAAATACCACTCTGTCCCTTTGCCTTCGTTTCACACCCAACATCCAGGCCAAAGTGGGCAGGACACTTCCTCTGGAGAGTGGTTTTGATTCAGTCCTATAGCCACACGCAGCCCCGCACTGGCTACAGGGGTGAGTGATGCTCTCGTCCCCATGTACCTGACAAAACACAGTGCTGTGAGCATGGCTTAGTGCCTGCGGTGCTGGGAGGGTGTAAGCAGCACAAGCAGTGCTGCCAGATGGTTAACCCATGTGCTGGGGTCACACTGAGCACCACATCCAAGCAAAATGAGTGGATTGCTAATAAATATATATTAACAGGTGGAACTGATTGGGGCTGGGGTAAAGGACGGCTGCATCACTGAGCTGGGAGTGCCCGGCAGGCCAGGGCAGGGTGGGGGATAGCCACACATGAGGCCACAGCCATAGGATGGGGCACAGGAGCCTGTGTGCTATCCCAGGTCAGGCTGGGGCAGCCTATGTTAAGTCAAAACTGTACTTCCCAACGTAACACTGCAGCGAGGCAGCAGGGCTAGTGCAAGAGCCCTGGCACACAGTGTTCTAACACACCCCAAAGTGAATTTGTCACTTGGGAAATTACATGAGGAAATATTTGTCGTTTCCAGAGCCATCAGTGGGAGCAAAAGGACATCAACAGTGTTCAAGTTCAGACCTAAAAATCCCAAACCCGTAGCAGCTCTGCCTCACAGTAATGAACACATCTGATGCCAAAATAATAAGCTGTAGTGCAACCCCCACTGTATATTATGGCATAGTTTTCCTTCCAAGGTTTTGCACAAAGCACTGAACCATTATTTTTTTAATAATTATTATTATTTATGGTTATTAAAATAATAATACGTCACGGTTATTAAAATTAAATTACAAAATGTCTTTGCTGCTCATATTCATCATCTCAGTCTGAAAAATTGACTATTTTGCAGGCAGCAATACATAAACACGCTCTGGATAATGATAGCTCTATTCAATTAAACTGGAGAATTTAAGCACAGAGATAATATTTCCATGGATATTACAAATTTCAAAGTAATAGTAGCTCAGAACATAATACATCTAAAATTGGGATCAGGGAGGACAGTGCCCACGGCAGCAGTGGAGCTGGGCTCAGTGCCCCTCAGCACCGGGGCTGCAGGGAAAGCGCCAGCTGGACTCCAGTCATGGGCTAGCACCGAAGGGGGTCAGGAGCCCCACCACTATGGTGGAAGCCCCCCTCCTGTGCGGAGGCAGGTTTAGCTGCCACATCCCTTATCCGCCCCCAACACCTCAGTCCTGCTCTGCCTCTGTCCTTGTCTTCACACCGCATCCCTAGCAGTGTTCCAGGCCAGGCTGGATGGGGTTTGAGCAACCTGGTCTTAGAGGGAGGTCTCCCTGCTCCATTCCCAAACCAGTCCAGGATTCTGTGATTTCATCACCCATCAGTAGAAGGGTTACTGAGATGGTTTCTAACACAGCAGCCTCTCTGCAACAGCATCTCCAGACACACTTTCCAGCGTCCTCACCTGTGGGCACAGGCCACAGCAGCAGCCACCACATGAGACAAAAGAGCAGCCAGACCCTACACCAGCATGCAGAGAGGAGTCTGAGCAAAGGAGCTGCCATACACACTTTATGGCCAGCATAACAGCAAAACCTCTGCCCCTTCGCAGCTACCAGGCTTTCCATCCCATCTGCTCTCTAGAGGGGTTGATAAAGCTCACTGGAAGCACCTGCATCGCTGTTTTCGCTGGGCACTGGGGCAGACTGATGTGCTGGGTGGTGTTGCTGACACAGGTTGACATGGAGGGCAGGTTAATGACTCCTCTGTGCACACACCAAACATTTATTTATTGCAGTTTCTAACACTGAAGCCTTAGCCCTGAATTATTGATGATAGCAGTGGCGTTTCAGGATGACAGGCCATCTGACAGAAGAGCAAGGGGACAAGATCCCATTCCACAGCAGCTTGTAATCAGCAGAGCAGGAGGGGCAGGGAAGGCGCCGTGACAAGTGATGGAGCACAGGGCACGGCAGAGCAGAGCTGAGGAAAAGCAGAGGATTTCCAGTGGTGTTTCATTTCCAGCTGGTGAAGAGGCTGTTGACATCCCCACACAAGCAGGCAGAGCTGACACCTAAAGGTGTACTCAGAGCCAAGCTGTAGCAGCAGGTGAGGTTTGAAACCAGGATGCACAGTGGCACCTGAGCTGGTCTGACCCGGCAGAGGTTGCAGGGGATTCTGCCATCACCAATTTTGTTACGGCTTCAGGTCTTCATTACTTTATTCTAGTTTTAAGCAGAAAACAAAATAAAGCCAAAGAGAGCTGGCTCTGAGGAAGGGCTGGGAAGCACAGCAGGTGCTTACAGAACTGCCTACAACAGTGGGGATCTGCACAGACATCACAGGGCTAGGCAGGAACAAAATCCATATGGGTTTTACAGCATCCACCAAGCACCTTGATGGCAAAGCAGGGTAAGACACCTAAAGCCCATGAAAACACACAGTGCAAACCACAGCCATGATGCTGTACTGTCTGGTGCTTTAGGGAACGTTTAGCACATAAATAACGCAATTGACCAATTAATAAGAGCAAGGCAGACACTTGAGATGCTGTAATGGGTGAGGAAATGTCTGATTTAACACAGGAAACTGATGAAAGAACAGAGAAGCAGAGCTGCAGCCTGTGCGGGGGGGCAGGCGCCCTGAGAGTGTGCCATGAGACGATTTGGTGCCGTTTGGGTACTTCAAGCCCAGAAGCCCCAGTGTAAGGCTGCGGCCTCAGCCCGCCGCTGCTGCTCGGAGCAACACTGACATGCAGCGGCCGCCCGGCGCCGCTCCCCGTGCGCTGCCCAGCGCCGGCTCCCGGCGGCCCAGCGGTACCTCCGGCACCACGAGGGAAGGAGGGTCCCAGCCCAGCGCCTCCTTCGAGCGCAGCATCCCCCTGGCTTTGCACACCCGCGTCCCTTTGACCAGGCTCTTCCCTCCTCTGCTGCCGTGACAGCTTTCAGCGCAGGGCTGGCATTTTCTGGGAGGGAGAAGTGTTTGCTCTGCGCTCGGGGAGCAGACTTTAATATCATCCCGAGCTTTTCAACAAATACTGGATTTGAATTCCAAATATGGCCTGAGCAGGCTAATTACCAAAAACCTATAAAATTAATGTAAGAGCCACAGTTTGATCTGAGGCAAACAAATATAAATGGTATTTATTTAATATTCCCCTGCCCTTTAAACAAGGGAAGTTTGCCATATTCAGACAAAATAGCTTATTATAGAGTAGGTGAAGTTGTGACCTATCACAGATGCTGCAGATTACACAGAACAATTAGAATATCACATCAGACAGGCCACACCAGAAAAAGGGATTCATTCAGGGAGCTCTGCATAGGATGCGCTGCCTGGGCTGCCCTGTCGATCACCCATCCAGCCCTGTCTGTTCTTCACAACTCTCTCACCTTTAGTGGATAGGGTTGAGCCAGTAGATGCAACCTCACCAGCTCTGGAACCACAGACCCCTTCTTCCCATGCTTTCCCCAGCCCTCTGGGACTCACTGACCCCCTTATTTCCACTTGAAGTCTCATCCACCCGCCTGGCCACCCAGCCAAAGCCTCATCTCATCGCACTCCAGTAAATCACAAGGACTAGGGTGACTTTGATGGAAGCATTTCATTTCAGACTGAACTAATGAGTTAATTAAAAGCGCCTGAGCATTTAGCTTGGTTACTCTCCTTTTTAGTAATTCCTCCCACCTCTAATTAGCTGGGTAACTCTTACCTGATTCCCTTCCCAATTTGTCTGTGTCTTTCTTGCACTGCAGGACAAGCATTTGTAATCTTCTCCAATTTATTCAGAAATAACCTCTAATTGATAAGGACAAAGCTAATCAGAAGAGTTTTACCGATCAAATCTATAAGCATTGCAATTCCTTAATGTTCAGCATGTTAAAATACAGCCAATAGGACGACAGCCTCCCTGCCCCAACCCCTAGATTACAGAAATCACAAAATCACAAACCAGCATTCACAGGGCACCAGGGATGCTCAACTTCTGCTTCAAGTTCATTTTCTCTGGATTGTATTTAACAAAACAGATAATAAACAAATCAGCCAACCCCAAACCAAGCCAACAACTAACAATCTCCCCCACCCCCCAAAAAAAAACAACAACAAAACCTAAAAAGCCACCTAAATCCCTCAATATGTAAAAGAAAGTGTCTGTTTAATAACACTAATACTTGATGCAGAAAGGTCTGGGTTTTATCACTGGAATCAGCAAATATTCCATCAGCTAAAAAGGGTTTGCTTTCGTTGGTATTGAATCAGTGCAAAAAAATCTATTGCTAAACACTGCTGGGAATAGAATAAATTAATTTGCTTTGTGAACCTGCAGGCCAAGATCATGATCTGCAGTTAAAAATCTGTTGAGTTACAACTCCTTGCAAGGCAGAGACTTTAAGCAGGCACCGACTCCACCTCCTCTCAGTCCCATCATCTACTTCAGTGCCAACAGCATCACACACCCAGGCACAGTGATAGCTCAGATCCGTCACCTCGCAACACACCCAGGCTCATCGCTTCCGAACAAAATTCTCTAAGGAAAAAAATTTGCTATATTGGGATTATTTAAGAGGTTGTCAGCATAACATTTTCCCCAGTTTCTCACGTTTTATGAACCAGCAGTTGTTTTAACCACCAGCTAAAATAATCCATGAAGAAGTTTTATTAGCCTCAGTCCTGTTAAACGCCATCAGTTTAGAACAGTGCCTACCTTACTCATTTTACTATTTTAAAATAGTCATTACAGGAAAATCCTAAATAAATACCAATCAAGCTCCACAGAAACACTGTCTCTTGAGCCAAACCCACACCGCCTGCCTCAGCTTGATCTGCTGATGATACACAGTCCTGCCTGTCACCAAAGATAATTCCTTGACAAAGAAAGGACCCTCAGAAACTCAAGCATCTCATATAAGATTTTTTTGGACAAGGGGAAGAGCACGACAGGAAAATCCAGTCCAGGTGTGACACTCCATATAGAGCAAACCAGCACACAGCAAGTAACTTATCGCTTGAAATAGGATTTAAGTTTTTAATGTCACCCTTATCTCCTTAGGTGCTTTTATTTTAGCAGTTCAGAGATTGAACATTTAAATCTATTAAGCATGTTTCTCCCAGCAATCATTAAAAATCAGTTTGTTCTTGACAAGAGTTGTATTTTATGCTCTTCCCTGTGAGCAAACCCCATTTCCCAAGCCTGTTCAATAAGGACTGATTACCCCATCTAAACTTAAGTTGATTTGTATCTATTACTAAGATCAATAAACATCTTTCTGGAGAATGCAGCCAACAGAAAGCATTTATAGGCATCACTGCTGCTACAAGCGTGGTGCTCAGTGGAGGTAAGCAGAATTAAGGCATGAGGGACCAGCATGGCACACTGGTGGTAGTAATACAAACCACAGCAGTCCAACAGGCAGAATGAATTTTGTGTTTGTCAATCTGAAAGTGTAACCTCAAAAAACATGATCATCCTTTCCTGTCAGCGACTGTAAAAAAATGAGAACATGCCCTGTATGTAATAACTCCACTATTACAGGGGTTTGATTACATGACAGTCCTGGGAGATGTTACACCTGTAAGAAATCTGTGTTATCAAGATCACCACTTCCCAGCACTTAAACCTTTCAAGCTACTTAAGACTCCACACCTCCTATAAGAAACTGGACCTTAATTTATACGACTTCATCTTTTCAAGTAGTTATTCAAATTAAAGGGACTATGATTAGCCTCATGTTTGCTGTGCCTTTTGAAAATGGAGGAAAACTTCAGCCTTCAGGCAGGAGCTGTGACAGCTCTCACTGCTTCTGCTCACAATCTGAAGCTACATGAGGACCAAGGTTTTACAGTTCTGCTAATATTTCAGTTTTGATAGGTAAAAGTCTTCTCTTCCCCTCCAGATCACCACTTCTCCTTCTACCATGCATACTGATTGCAGAGACAAAGATTTAGCTGGGGTCTACAGAGAGCTAGTCTGTATTGCAGAGCTCTTGGCAAACAGAGGAGCAAACACATTCAAAGTTTTGTTCAGCCCTGCAGCCCCTGGAGCAAGAACTGGCTGAAGAGAAAGAGCACAAAGGATGCACCACCTCCGAAAGGTAAGAATCTAGCTGTAATAGCAGCTCCTGCTCCTTGGTGAATACATATTCATTGGGTATTTCAACTGGTCCACCCAAGCCAAAAATGCTCATCTTCCAGTTATTCCTTCTTTATCACTTAAAACAGCAAATGAAGGCTCTAGATAGGACACTGAATCTCCATTCTCCAAAGAACACAACCCCGGACTCCTTCACAACTTGCATTTTCTAGTTAGAACAAGCCAGTGATCATTTTTACTGAAGGAAAACCACACCTTTGTGATGGGGGATGGGGGGGGGCAGGAACATGAGCCCTTCAAAGACCTCAAGGTTTCTTACCTAGGTGAACATCTGAGACAGCAGCTTCACCAAAGTGACCTGCTGTGCCATGTCAGAAGCCAGGTAGAGTCCATTTATTGTTAGGCATTAAACTAAACTGGAAAAACTAAGACATTTTCAAGACACTCTGGGGTCAGTCTAATTAGACTAAATCAGGAAAAGGTGGGAAAAAAGTGCCAGATATTTCAATGAGTCTTGGATGAGGGACAAATGCCTCGAGAGAAAGACAAACTTGACTGAATGTGGGAAGGCAAACGCTGATCTTCTTGCAATCACTGGAGAAGGAACACAAGGTCACTTTACAGCTGGCCCCACACTATGTCATTAACCCTTTGTGTCTGATCAGCAAGCAAGTACAGAGGGCTCATGAGACAGAAAAGACCCCCCCCAGCATCCCAAATAGTATCAAATGTCTGTAACAATACACAGAGCAATAAAGTGACCACACAGAGAATGATTTACGACCCATTGAGAAAACTATTGTTTATTTAGAAAAAAGGTTACACTGGTAGAATTCAGCAGATAAAAAAATTCTTTTTTTTTTCCTTTTTTTTCTTAAAAATGTCATTGTGAAACTTTTCAGACTAAAGTTCAGCAATACAAAGCTCCTGTAGCTGTAATTGAAACTTAATTTACTTCAGGTTGGAAGAGAGCATTTCCAATTGATCTAAAAACAACATGACTAACAAAAGGTGTGGCAAGGGACAACTGAGCACAGGTTTAGGTCAGGATGGAAGGGACAGGCTTCGTTCTTTTTTTCTTTAAACAAGTCAACGTTGTACACAATATACAAATAATCCCTAAGCATTGCATGAAAACAGTGCTCCCACTTGACTTTTCTTTTTAGTCACTGATATTAAAAACAGGCCAAGTAATAAATAAAAACTGAGTTTAAATGAGGTAAATCCAAAAAGGTTTAATAATTGTTTATTTGTGGTTTTCAAACATCTAAAAGAATGCATTTCAGATCGAAAGAATTACTAAACTCAGGCAGTATTTTTGACAACCTAAAGTGGAACTCTGTACACATGAAACCTCATTTGCACTATGGCAACTGTTTGTTTGCAGCACATTGTGCTAAAATATGGAATAGGTAACACTTTCAGCCAGGTACTGAAAATAAATGTGTAAGAAACTAAGCAACAAGTTAAAAATACAGTAATGTACAACTCAACAATTAAATCCTCAGCGTGGGGAAATAAAGCAGAGAACTGAATAATTTAAGGAGATGCAGATGGGTCCTCTTCATTCACAAATTTCTGTGCAATCTATACTCTGGAAAATACATTTCTGGTCACAGCTGGGTATCTTCCCATTTCAATCTCACCTGCAAGAACAGCACATGTAATTAAAATGAGATGTTCAAGTGAATGCTGATCTCACAACTTGGCATTTTCTTCCATTCACAATTCAAAGAATGGGGGGGGGGCGGAACTAGTTTTATCAGTCATTCATTCCATAACCAGTTTAATCCACAGCAAGAACGGTATTAATGAAGGAGTGAAACACTAATTTAAAGATATAAATAAAACTCAAGTAGTCACTTGTGGAGGTAAAAACTCTTCCAGAAGTACAAACCCCTCAGAATATTACTATCTCTAAATTAAGCAAGAAATACCCTAGGAATAACGTTATAAAACAAACTGGAGCACAGCACAGCACTAGATTCCACAACCGTGTGGCTATAAAGAGCTTTTTTTCATCTTTTACTGTGCAAATGATGGGGTGTTGTCACTATTCCAGGCCATATGACCCAGCTTAGCCTATTACATAGCTGGATATGAATTTTACAGTGCAACTGACATTTACTTACGCCCGTGCTGCTTAGGGCATGATACAGTCATAAAAACACAGCTGGGCTTTAAGTTGTTACAATCCTCACTTTATGCTGAATTGCTGGTCAAGATAAAACTTCACATTTTATTATGAAAAAAGATGGAAGTCCTGAAGTAGTGAACTTCATCTACCAAAACCGATTCCCCCCCCCCCAGCAACATTTAAATGAGGTAAAACCTGAGGATCCATCCACAGTGTTCAGAAAACAATAACCTCTTCAGATCCTTTCTCAATACTCTCCCCTCCCTTTCCTCTTCGAGGATACAATCCATGGATGGAGAATTTTTTCAGAAGACATTTCCAGATGGTCAGGAAGAGTTCAGAACTCAAATTTTGTTTTTTTTTTTTTAGTTTGTTTTGTTGGACCTTCATCAAAACACACCTCTGTAAGTATTATATAAACCATCCTATAATCCCCAGGCCTCTTGCAGATAAGTTCCCAACAGCAAAGCCTTTACACCTTTCAAATTCAGTCTCTGCTGTTTTAGAGGCAAACAGAAGAACAGGGGACTGTGTCATGGTCTCTCTCTCAGCCACTACAAGGAGCAACGTCAATTAAGAGTCCACACCAATAATCTCTCCTGTAAGCTTTGCCATATAGTATCAACTGAAATATCCTCAAATATGATGGACATATAATTGAATTCCAAAATCAGCAAGGTTGGAAAGGACCTCTGAAGAGTGTCCACTCCAACACCCTTGCTCAAAAAGCAGAATTTACTGGAGCAGGTTGCTCAGGACTGTGGATTACCAAGTTAGGTTTTGAATACCCTAAGGATGGCAGCTCCACCACCTCCCTGGGCGAACTGTTACATTTTTGACCATTCTCTCAGTAATAAGGCTTTCTCCCTCCCTGCATATCTTCAAGTGGGGTTCACAACAAATAGTATCTGTGAAAGCTAACATCACTTTCTAGACCAGCCAAGACAGTTGTGAAAACAAGACAAATTTGCAGCCTCATCAATTCTTCTTCAAAATCCACAATAAAGAATGACTTACTGATTTAAAAATGTCGTCTTCCCCCTAACAGTGTCAGTCTGCCTGATAAAAAGAAAAACTCTGCCTGCCTTTTGTTCTGTTCATTTATTACTCTATGAAAGCAAATAATCTCAAACCATGAAAATGTAAGTGAATTAAAAATGTTTCTACTTCATTTCTGCAAGTGCTTTCCTTGAGCTCACACAGAATCTACAAAGTTTTAACAAACAATTCATCAATTCTAAATAGAGAACAAACAAGAATGATAAACATTTGGACAATTTGTGAACATTAAGAAAGAAGCCATATTGTTCCCTATTTGTTGAACATTATCAGTTATTTTCACATTTATCCAACATATACACACTTCTTAAAATGCAAAACTGTCCACTGCTTTATGTGGAAAGATCAGTAGCAGCGTGTGACTCGAGTTGGGGAGGTCAGGTGAACTTATTTTAAGTTCACTGAGACACTTTCTTTTCCTGACCAAATAACTGAAAATGAGATGTTCCAAGTCTTTTAAAATGGCTAGATGCAAAGAGAAGAAAAAAAACCATCCTCATACCTCTAAAACTAAACTAAAGTTACCCCATCTTTGCATAGTTCGGGGGGGGGGGGGAAATCAGAACACTGTCAGCTTCAATGAACAATTTATTTTGCTAAAAAACTCTAGTCCGAATATGGGCTACTAAAACTTCTCTGAAGTTTCTCTTTTCTCTCTGCAAATAGTCAATGCCTCCATGTGAAAGTTTTCCTTTGTCTTCTTCCTCCTCAAATCTATCAGGTAAGAGATGAATCAGAGATAATGAGCTGATTTACTACACTGTATAGCAATTTGGTTTAAAAACTAGTGCTCTTCTTAAATTAAAAAGAGGATACAAAGCTTGAGTTTCCAACAGATTAGGCAAGATATTCTTAATTAACAGATTAGCAAGAGTGACGGCTATCAGGATCACATTTGCCAAAAAAAGGTGAGCATCAATACAATCTCTATGCTGATGATGGGGAAGGTTTTTTTTCCCCTGGGACAGAATAAAAAAGTCATCACACAAACCCACCCTCCCCAAGCAAACAAAACCACAACCACCTCCAAAAGCAACAAAACCACCCCAAAACCCACCCTGGGCAATTTCAGCCCTTTTACATGCAGGCTGTTTTGTTTGTATATTTTTTACCAGTCAAAAGGACCCGTGGGGGACACCAAGTCAGAGAAAATCATAAAAGTTTTTACCTTGACTGGAACAATCTTCATTATCTGTGCTTGTCTGAAGATTTATGAGTAGATTCAGCATTAAGGAAAAACGTATTTCCCTACATATAATAAAAGGAAGCTTGCTTTCTGTATTGTTCTGAAATTTTAATGTGTAAAAGGATATTGTTTCTTTTCTTCCTTCCCTCCAGTACTGTCTCGTTTTTCCTTCTTTTCTGTTTTTTCTTTATCATGTCTTGATTCCTTTAAAAATACACACAAGGGAAATCATTTATTATAGTATACAAGGTACAGTTTGATGATAAGGGTTATGAATATTAAAAGCTATAACTGGCCACAGCTAAAAAATTTATCAGTTAGAATGACAGTAATCAGCTTCCATGATTTCTGAGATTATTCTAATTTTGTCTTGCAGTTGTATGATAACCACTATCAGTAATGAGTTAAAGCTTGGAACTACTGTTTGGTGTATTACACATAACTGCAAACAGAAATGACTTTTGTTTCCACAAAAAAAAGCTGTGCTGACACATACACATGAGTATAAGCAGGCTAGTTTATATGTCAGCTAACTCTGCTTTCACACATTTGCTCACCAAGCAAGTCTAAAATAATCTAGATTATTCAAACCCTAAGGTGTAAATTCTGAACTTTCCTGGCTCCTGCCAAAACGAACCATTTCTCCCATTTATTCTACCAGGAGTGAGTGCTGAAACAGATCCACAAGATACCATAATTTCCAGATGCAGCATCTTACACATTCACGGTGTATTTCTTTCAGTTTAGGCCATAAACCAGCAATAAAATAAAGGAAAAAAAAGAATCAGTTTGTCAGTGTCAGTATCAAAGCAACAAAATGAGAATACTTATTTTACCTTTTTGCTACCAGAGGAGCTCTTCTCCATCTTTTCTGCTTTAATTGAATCACCTTTCTCTTTTCCTGAAGATTTTGATTTGTTCTTCTCCTTCTCCTTTTCATTTAAGCGAGGGGAATCTGAAGGACTTTCACTTTTACTGTGTTTTGAAGAACCAGCTAAAAACACAAGAGTAAGTTGTAATTCACAGCAAGTAAAAGCCTAATACATACACACAAAATTAAATACGTACTTGTCCCATTTTCTTCTTTGCGTCGTTTAGTTGAATCCTGTGGTACCTCCCGGTCACTGTTTGAATGATCCTGTCACCAAATACAATTGTGCAGATGTTAGCAGATTAAAACATACTCCCGAAGTAGCACCTGCTTATAATGCTATTTTAGAGAACTGATTTTTGAGTATTCAAATGTATCTGAGTTATTAAGTCTTTTTCTAAAAATCTTGCGTGTTTCTTGAGATCAGTTTTGAAGGGAAAAGCATTTGAATACATTACTGTAAACTGACCTTAGAAAAAGCAACAGGACAAAAGAGAAACACCCTGATATGGATTACTTTTGCTTGGCTAGACTGTACAGCCAATTATTACTGCAAGGACTTTGAACAGAAAGCTTCCCAACCATACACCAACTTTCTAAACTAGTTCAGAGAAACGTCACCAACCCTCTTTCGATCTTTCCTGTCCTTGTCATCTTTCTTCTCTCTCTCTCTTGATCTTTCCCTTGACTTGTCCAAATCTTTCTTGTCCACTTCTCTCTCCTTACTCTTGGACAGTGTTGGAGTAGTGTGGTTAATGTAGTGCTGTTAAATTAAGGCAATATCACCAAATATTAATATGCATACCCAGATACATAAATAAAATGTCTTATTCTAATATAACAGATCTAGCTCAAAAAGCAAAATTAAATATTAATACTTTACTACCAAAACCAAAAGTGACTGGAGATACTTTAAAACTTGTCATTTATAATTTAATATATAGTTTTCTCAACACTGGAAATTCAAGAACACTTTCTCATAACTGAAACACTTATATTAAATACACACAACGTTGTTCACCATCAATTGTCTGATCCATCAAAACACATCAGATAGCAGCACTAACGAAACAGGGTATGCAGATTCCTGGACTGACTTAACACTTGCAGTTTTGCCTGGAATGAATGAATGGAATCAGCTGCTTAAACAGGTTCTAGTTATTTTTTAAAGAATAAACTTAGTCCATGAATAATTTAAACAAATACTATGAATAATACAAGTTTTCATGTAATGTAATACAAAACTCTACCTTAAGCCTAAACTTCAAATGATAAAGCAGCTGAACATAGAAAAGAACTGGTTTTGCTCTATAATGTGAAGAGATTGTTATTTCACTCTCTAACAATTTTGATAAACTCTAAAACATACTTGTTCCACAGTGTTTTATATTTTTTAATATAAACTGGGGTAACAGGGGAGAAGAACAGAAAAGTCACAGTAAAGTATAACAGCTGACAAAGTTTAAATGCTACTCTGCGTGTGCGTCTGAATGTACACATCTGTAATACAGGTGCTACCATGGGTAAGTACTGATGTATTCAGTAACTAATTCTGTCTCCTTAAATACAATTATAAACTAGATCCAAGAAATATTTTCCATAAAATTCCAGTAAGGGCACATTTTAAACTAAACCCTCTTTTCTTGGTATTTTATATACTTAAGTTACAGCAACAAACAAACTTAAATCATTATACCTTAATATTTCACCACTTAAACAAGCTATTAATTTGGGGGAAAACACAGTATCTTTTAGTTAAATGTTCTCTATATTTCTTTTTGGAGAGACATCTTACTTAGAAGGACACCAAAGACAGATAAGTATAAGGTTAGTTTAGAACAATCTAGTAATCACTTGAACCAAACAAATATTGTTTCAAATAATTTTATTCTTTTAACAAAATTAATCCTGTCCTTCTCCAGTTCCGGTAAATGTTTAACTTACCAAAACTTGATGTTACCGGTCCTATATCAAAAGCCACACTGACAGTGTCAGGTCTCCCTTCTTTTTGTTACTGAACTAGACTTCATTATCCTCCTACACAGCAGACTGAACCTTCAATAGTTCTTTTACTACTTTTCTTTCTCCTATTTTCCCTTCACTGCTCTTTGCTTGTTCCATTTTCTATGTTGCCATTCCAAAGGTAAATGCGTATCCTTGATCCCCTTTTGCTGTCAACTTTCAACAGTGACTTGCAAGTATGGTTTATTTATATGCAGCCCCATTCAGTTGTCTCCCACAGATGTTCTCCATGTGAGACAGCAAACACATAGGTCTGCTTTCTCCTATTCCATTTTTTAAGTCCATGTGATTGTTCGTAATGGATTCCACCGTTCTTCTACTATCCCAATGCAGTTTTGGAAAACTGCATCCCTCTGATCCCCTTTTACAAGAAAAGGCTGTGTCTAGCTCATCAGGCTTTATCAACTTGCTCTAGAAATGCTGCTAACTGAAACCACATAGAATTTTAGACACTGCTGTATACTGTGTAACTTAGGCAAAGGCCAAAACAAGAATAAGCACGAATCTAAACTCAAGTCTGGCTTCACTTATTTTATAACCTGCAATATAAACCAACATTTCGATGATCTTGGTCCAGAAAATGGATGAAGTCAGTAATAAAGAAAGGCTGTAAGCAGACAATGGCACTAGACTTCTACCAACTTTCAGTGGAAGCTGAACTCATAAATCTTCCAAGCTTCTGAATAACCCACCCTTTCCCCAAACGAGTATAAAGAAGAGCATTTGACTTGTCTTACATCATGAATAGGGAAACATTGTCAAGCAGTGCCTAAAGTCTGTTAGAATGGCACTGGATAATGAAAAATAGTTCATTAAGTGAGAAAGAATAGAAAACAGTATTTAGAAGATGAAAGTCTTGAACACTCTCCATCCCCCAAGCACTTAAAATAAATCCCTGAAGAAGTCACACAACTGCAGTACACTTTCAGTTAAGTCTATAGAAACACATTATAGTTAATTATAAAATTTAACTTTTTTAATTGATTAGAAAAATAAAGCTGTTTGTTGATCATTTAAATACAAATAGCTCCACTGTCTGCTCCATTACCACATCAATGGGTTAATATGAAGAAGGAATAGTTTTAAATAAAAATTTAGCTTAGCTAATGAAAACTTGAGTGAAGTTTCAATTAACCAGCTGGGGACCTTGACTAATAAAAAGAGGGAAAAGTGAGATTATATAGACTACCACACACCACACTTCAGACAGATGTGAGCTCAAGACAAATACCGTAGCTTTCACATTTCAAAAAAACTTAAACATACAAGACATCATCACAACCATTCATAAATCTTTTTTGACAGGTACGGATTCAATCTATAGATGCTGGAACTTTGTCAATTGTAAGAATCAAAGGCTACTTCCTATACACTCCCCTTACGAACAGATATGTTTGGTACCGAAGAGATTCAATACAACCATCAGCAAGCATCCATTATAAAATCAGGGCTATTTTGAATTAAAATAAAGTGTCCTGAACACTTTGCTTACACAAATAGAGCTACAAGTAAAAGAGCAGTGTAAATGTAGAATAGGAAGTGATAATCCATTATGCATTTTTTAAATTTAGGGAATATAAGTAATACTACATAAACCCTAAGTTATCCAGGAAGTCCAAAGGGTCAACATTTGGCAAGTGAGCCCAGAAAGCCAAACATATCCTGGGCTGCATCAAAAGCAGTCTGACCAGCAGGTCGAGGGAGGTGATCCTGCCCCTCTACTCTGCTCTTGTGAGACCTCACTTGGAGTATTGTGTGCAG
>JANRGW010027017.1:1651-15877 GCA_024733675.1 Psilopsiagon aymara | reverse complement strand
CCCATCCCTCCAGGAGCAGAGGGAAGAAAAAGAGGGAAGTGAGTGAACAAACTGTGTGGCTGATTTATGGCTTAAACAACGACAAATGTCTTCTGCAAAGTTCTCTGTGAGAGGAAAATAGAAAACTGCTTCTTCCATGGAGTTGTGCACCCTCAGGTTCCTTAAATGATCTTGAACCAGAACTCCTAGAGCAAGTGGAGATCTATGACTGAGCTTATAAAAACCAGCTGGTGTTAACAGAAACTGTGTATACCTGAAATTTCTGGAGCATTAAACTCCAGTTAATGATTATCTCGGTATTGTTATCCACTACTGTTCGATCTGACAGTCTTAATTTTTCTGTCCCATACACTGTTTTAAAAAGCTTTCTGACAACTACCTGTAAAAGCAATCATCCTAATTTCATAAAGTTTTATGTCCTCATACATATGTCAGCTGTAGGCTCGATCTGATCTTCTAGACCTAAAGATTTTGGCCTGAAAACCATTTCTGACTTGATAAGAAATGTTTAATGAATACTTCTCTCATTGAATAGGATCCAGGTCATTGATCCTGAGACATAAAACACTAGCTTAATAAGGCTAAAATTCAGTTCACGATGAGTGGATGAGTTCTGAGAATATCCTTCAAGATATATATCACTGCTCTAAACTCTCCTTATGGTAGGAAATCACAAAGAGAAGAAACAGAGCACACTATGACCATTTGTCTGAATATTAGGATGCTGCACCTCTCAGAGCAAAAAATACAATATGCAAGCTTTTATATTTAAGTTAGGAAGATCAAGATAGGAGACCAAAATGAAAGAGCAGCAAGCAGAGATGGACAATTTTTGGGTAAGCACATTGTCAGAATGCTAATGATGAGAGAAGCAAAAAGTGCTTAAAAAGGTAAGAGATAAAAGTGAAAATTGCCAGTATTTCTTTCTTTTCTAATCTACGTCACATTTGGTTAGCAACTGATCACTACTGGTGTCCCTCAGGCCTGGGTGTTGGGACCTCTGGTGTTTAGTATCTTTATTGATGTTCTGGATAAGGGGTTTGAATGCACTTTCCATAAATTTGTAGACAGCACCAAGGTGTATGGGAGTATTGATCTGCTGGAGGATGTGGAGGCTCTGCAGAGCCTGGATCTATCTGCTGTGGCCAATGTTATGAGGTTCAACAAGGCAACATACTGGGTCCTGCAGCTGGGCCACAACAACCCCAAGCAATGCTACAGGCCTGGGGAAGAGTGGCTGGAAAGCTGCTTGGTGGAAAAGGTCATGGGGGTGCTGATTGAAGGCCTCTGAACATGAGCCAGCTTGCACCCAGGCAGCCAAGAAGGCCAACAGCATCCTGGCCTACGTCAGGATGGCCAGCAGAGCCAGGGAAGTGACCACCTCCCTGTACTGAGCACTGGTGCAGCCAAACCTTGAATGATGTGTTCAGTTCTGGGCCCCTCACTAGAGAGATATTGAGGTGCTGGAGCAGGGCCAGAGAAGGAGAACAAAGCCAGTGAAGGGTCTGGAGCAGAAGTCTGATGTGGAGCAGCTGAGTGACCTGGGGCTGTTTAGTCTGGAGAAGCAAAGGCTCAGGGGGACCTTATTGCTCTCTACAGCTACCTGAAAGGAGGTTGTAGTGAGGTGGGGGTCAGCCTCTTCTCCCAAGTAGCAAGTGACAGAACAAGAGGTAATGTCCTTGAGCTGTGCCAGGGGAGGTCTGGATTGGAGATTAGGAAGAATTTCTTAACCAAGCGAGCAGTCAGGCATTGGAAAAGGCTGCCTAGGAAAGTGATGGCGTCACCACCCCTGGAGGTGTTCAAAAAACGTGTAGATAAGGCCCCTAGTGACATGGTTTAGTGGTGGTCTTGGCAGTTCTGGGGTAATGGCTGGGCTTGATGGATCTTTTCCATCTCAGCTGATTCTATGATTCTATTACTGTATAATTGAGTCATATATTCTTGAACTTAGAAATCATATTATAATAAAAGTAGAGGAAGTATGGAAAAGAGCAGGAAGAATGATGACTCCATGAAAAAAGGAAGCTTAAGAAAGAGATGTAGAGAAGTGATACGAAATCACTGTGAGGCAAGACAGAGATGTCAAGAAACATCTTCCTCCACCAAAGAGAGGGCTTCATGTGGCAAAGTCCCTAGGAAAAGATAATGTTCTTCAGACTTGTAGTTAAGCAGTGGAACCCCTTGCTGTAGGTTGCTGAGGACACAGAAGATATAGCTGTAACATGGCAAACTGAAGGCAGAAAAATCCTTAAGTACTTCCAGAATAACAGAATCATTGGTACTCTAACTTACTCTTTTTCTTCATCTATCACATATATGAAAGATAAACTGTGAGATACAGATGAGTATTATTCTGCTGAAATATCAGACTAAATCTCAGTTGCTGAAGACAGAAACAGATTGCTATAAAAATAGAAGTATACATGTGTCTACAAAGTCTTCCTGTTCATGTTGAATGAAAGACATGCAGTAAAATTGTGCCAGTGTGGATTCAAATCACATGGGTGGATTTGATTACATGAGTGTTCCTGTTCTTGCCTAACTGAAAAGGGCTCCTGCAGTGCAAGTTTGCCAAAAGATAACCATGTGACTCTAGTAATTATTTGTCACAGACTGAGGCACCATGATAACATGCACCGCTCCAGCATCAGGTGGAAAGGCTGTATACTCAGGTCATCAGTGGAGACATTTAGCCTGGGGGCCTTTTCATAGCAGCGGAATAGGGATGGGAAAAAATATGCCCCTGCCAACAGCAACCACAAGCAACGTACCACCTCCTTCAGCACCTTCCCCAAGCCCTTTCTCTATGCTGTAGCAGCCTCAGCAGATTGCTTTCCTAACTCTCCATGATATTCTTCCTGCCTCAGGAGTAGCAGTGTGACTGAGGGAATAGCAGCAAATAGTGAAGTAGCTTTTTAAACACGGTAGGAAAAAGACAAGACATCCTTGTAAGTTTCCAATACTACTTCAATACAGGGAAACTGAGACAGACACAGATATTCAATTTTGTAGTTTAACTGCAGCTTGTGTCTTTTGTGGGGATTGGGAAAAATACTTGATTACAATACAGGATTACAATACAGGTTAACAAACATAAATGCTAGTGTTTCGTAAAAGCAACAATTTGTGTCTCTATATACTAGCTTAGATTTTCATTTCATCTTTACTCAAGTAAAGATAAAATCATAGAGCACTTTGTAGCAAGAAGGTGTTAAGCATTCAGCATCATTAAAAAACATACACTTCCACATACACGTTTATTTTATTTATATATAGTATAGCCAAACATTTTAAGACAACCCATGTCTGGGTAAAGTGATACGCATACTATTAAATAAACACACACTTCAATTTAATATTTTACTACTAAATGTGTGGGAATATTTAACATTAACATATCTGTATGTATATTTGAATGCATAATCAGCCTCATGCCTGGTTTAGTGTCCACATTTTGTTGTTCAAAAGTGCAGGTTTTAGTGCCGATACTTTCTTTAAAAGACCTGGGAAAAATAGTTGTCGAGTCAGTTCATATAGAGATTACAGAAATTAGTTTTCAGATGGATAAAATTTTGCTTAAAGTCTCTTCAGAGAGAGACTCTCTTATCTAGTAGTCACAGTTATGCCAAATGTCTTACTGTTTTTTCATCAGGGAGCAAGCAGATAATAATTCAAAAGCCTCAGCCAAAACAAACTCTTTGAAAAGATCTTATGAAATCATTTCTCCTTGCAAATCCATAAAAATCACCTCGGACTCCTTATCAATAGAAAGGCTTAAAGAGGGTGCAGAAGTCATTGAATTATGATGTGCTTGTTTTAATGAAATTCCACTCCTGCTGGGATGTTCCCTGCAGATTTTCCATATTTCAGCATGGGAAAGGTTTGATGCTTTCCTCCCGGTGCCAAGAGTTAATTGAAAACATTTCAGGATAAATTCAGCTTGGGGGCCAACGCTCCCATTCCTTCATTATTCTTAACAATAATAGAGGAGTAATACAATTATTAATAGGCATGTTGTATCCTCTTAAAGTGGCAGTGTGTTTCTGACACCGTGTCTTTCACATTCTTTTTCTTAAGCAAATCTGAAACAAATGGAAGAATAGAAATCTTAGGAGAAAAGCAAGCCTGGCTGCTATATTACACTATTGATCACTCTTTCTCCACTGTGAAGTATTTAGCTATTGTTAAACTCAGTTAGTTACTTAAAGTGAATAAAAAATATCATTCATTTAAATCAGAATTTCCTTAAGAGTTTTATGTTTAAAGTCTCAGCCCTGGTGCTATATTAAATTATTTTCTTTGAAAGTATACATATCCTCAGAGTTATTCAAGGAAATTCAGAAGAGTGAAATGCTATCTTTAATAAGGCTGCTACTATTTTAAAGATTAAATCAGTTTTGAAATCATATGTGTTTCTTAAGGTTTATGTTGTTAGCATAATGAATATGAAATACTGTGTTGTTGGTTTTTTTTTTTCTAAAATACATTAGATTATCTTACTGGCCCAGGGCTACTTACATGGTATATCCCAAGGTAAACAATTTGTACTATAAGCTTGAAGAAAATACTGGTTTTATTTCAATTGTTTTTTCTAACCTAGTCTTGATACATTCATTGCAATTTTGTCAGTATTTATACACTCTTGATAATTTAAGTGTTGAAACTCATCAAAGTTATAGTCACTGAGAAGAAAGGAATCAGGACAAAACCCTTATTCTCTCCAAGTTTTAGGCAAAGTTCTGAAGACATTTTTATCTTTTCTTCGCACTACTCTTGCCAAAACAGACAACATAAAATATAAAGCAGCTTTAATAGTTTGCAGAATCATTTTGCCATATACCTTGCTCACTGAAAGATCACAAAAATAGCCCAAACAAATGGAAGCTAAAGGATTCTTACAGACTACAATAAGTCAAGGCTACATTTGAAGCATTTCAAAAGGCTGTATCTGACTTACTACAGCCATTAACATTTTTCAACAGTCTTGCAGGAAGAAGTTTATGATTGGGTCTCTAATCATTCTGACAGAAGTCATAATATTTAGAACTGCCCCGGCATAGAAAACCGGCATAGAAAACCAGACAGAGCTGAGGTAGTTTAACCAGCTTCCTGCACCCTGTTTTAATCTTCTCAGGGAAGGACAGTGGAGGTAGAGGGATTAAGGATGGAACACTTTTCCAAACAGCTGATGCCCAGCTGATGTCTCATCCCAAGAGAAATTGAAAGGCTGGTCTACTTTAAAGCAGTTTTTGCACCCTGATAGGAGGATAAGGCCTGGGAAGAATCAGAGCCAGGGTGAGGAACAATTTCTGACTCAGCTGTCCCTACTGCAAAACAAGAGTATTTGAAGTATCGGAGTTACCGAAGTGCAACCATCTTCCTTGATTTGTGCAGCAGAGCACTGAGACTCTGGGCTTCAGGTCTGGGCTGAGGGAGGATCACCACACAATGCTTTCACTTGGTCTCATAAATTTAGCATATCTTCCATACCAAACTCTTTGAGAAAGAAAATTTTGCTCCCATGAGTATAAAAAGGGCAGACTTCAGGTAGCTTGTACCTGCTGCTTACACAACAGAATGATTCTTAATACAGGGGAAGCACTTGGTTGCTACAGCTCTTCTCCTTGCTTCTTGCACACACATCTGGGCAAACCAGACAGTGTTCTGACCAAGGTGTTCCCAGTGAGTTCTCAAAAGAGTCAGAATTTCTGAATATAATGGGAGAGACTATATTCAGTCGCTACATGCAGTCAATATGTTCTAAAATTTAGCCTAATGTTGCCAAAAATGAAACCACTCAAGGTTTGGACAGCCCAAAAGTGGAAAGGTTTCACAGTTTCTCAGATACCCATATATTTCTTATCTGCTCCTTTTCTATATATATGCTCTCCACTCCAGCAACAGCTTTTCCACAGTAACATGTTCTTCAACACATCCAAGGACTCAGTTTTACTCACTTCAGTGGGTTTTTGGCCAACTCTCTAAGCTATACCAGGCCAAACCCAAGTGTTAGTTGCCTGTTGATTCACATAACTTTGTGTCTTCTCAACCACCATTTATGGGAGTAATCTTAGCACAGGAATAAAGTCACAGGCTAAATAATGACACTGACGGCACTGCAAATTCAGACTACTTCTAAAGGAGTCAGTGATTTGCAACTATCCAAACACAGCTTTACACCATAGAAAGGTGAGATGCTTTGGACAAGCTATGTGGCACAGATGTCCTTTCTATACAATATACATTCCTATACCACATTCTCTTCCATGGCCTCGATTCCTGAGATTCATAGACCAAGACATATGTCTGTGCTTGAATTCCCCATGTCCTTTACACTAATTTGCAAACATATGGTATACACCTGAACACACTAATAGGAAAAAGAAAAGCAAGATAGCATAAGAGTTTCTGTGGACTGCTGCTTTACTTCCTACTATAATCCACTTTAACATGACATGCAAAATGTTTTACTGTGTTTAGAATGAAACCATAACTCCAGAAATGAGGTAATATAGAGACCATCGTTACTGAGTATTTATTCTGATGATATTTCCTTTTTCTGTCTAAAAACCATTTTGTGATTTCACTCTCCTATGCCAGAATGCAACAGGACTTAATAAGACAGGCAAGTATCCTGGCTGAGAAGTTTACAGATTTAGGTGTCATCACATTAAAACTATAAAAATCATGCCAGAACAGCACTTCCTCAACTGCTACCACTGATGGAATTAGGAGAAGTCATAGCGCCATTGCCAGGATATGATGGGAAACTGTAGTGATTGCATTTGTTCTGTTTAAACTATCTAACCTCATAAATTTTTCAGCCAATGAAAATTAGAATAAGCCAAATATACACTCACACCACAAAGTAGGTGATTGCATTATTTTAGTATAAATTTTAGTATAACACATTATAAACAGATGTGTCTTGATTTCTGTATTGAGAGGACATCTAGCAAGCTATGTTTATTTCCATGAGGATGCGTGTTTTGTGACTACATACAGCGCTATAATCTCTCAGACAGTTCTATGTTAAAAATATGGTCTGTGCCTGCACTCTCTCTATATATATGTAGGGCATATTTACAAGGGAGAAGACTCAGTTGTCTTCTATTTCTATTGTTTTGAGGCAGCAAGATACTGTGGTGATGACTGCCAAAGACATGTTTCTAAACAAGTATTTCTCTTTTGGAAAAGAAAGAGAGGCCCGTTCTGCACCTTCAGTTTTCTCCAAATTAGTTTGCCTGTCTTGTCGTTCCCTTTTGCAATCAAACTGCCCATTTTCTGAGTCATAGGTGATACCATCAGACAGATACTTTTCCTCATTATATTCCTGTACATATCAGTATTTCCTTTGCATTACACTTCCCCTCTCCCTCCTGCGTCCATGTTCTGCACTATATTATGCATTTTGGTCTCCACTATCCTCCTAAACTTCCACTATTTCCTAACTGTTTTTCACTCTCTGACCTTGTAGGCATATGTTAAACAATCGCTATCTCTTCTCCCCAACCTTCCTTCATCACCATCTTCGCTGAATTATGCCACATGTATTGCTAAGCTTGATCTCACTTGGTACCTACCCAAAGAGCATCTTGGATTTCCCATCATTATGTCAACATTAAATTCACAGAATTATAGGCAGTTATTTAGATGAGAACCCTGGAGATCATCTACTCCCATCTTCTAGAAGCTGTATTCCAGCTAAACACCAAAGTAATTTGCAGCTCGTGCTAGCCGAGTCTTGAAAACCTCTAAGGATGGAGGTACCAGAGATTCTCCAGGAAAGGTGCAGTGTCATGAATACCAAAAACGTGGGGATGATAACTTCCTTCTCCAACTGTTGGAGATAAGAAAAAAATCCTCTCCAAAGCTGAATATTCATCTTACTTGCACATTACTTTTCTGGCCCTCCCAACTCTCCTAAAGACAGTCACCTTTCCTGCCCTCCCCTGTTATTTTCACTCTGTGCCTCACTAAATTCTTTGTAATTTTCTGTAGCTTCAACCTTCTCCACACAATGATCTTCTTTCATCAGTCTTTCTTCCTCTTACACATTTAGAACATAACTTCTGAAAGCGAATCTCTTTACACAACTATGTCTTTGCTCTGCATCAATTTACTAATGTATTCCTGGTCGATGATGTATGTCCAAGCGATGGTATTAGCGCTGTGTGTTTGCAAAAAAATCTCTCTTCATGCTTACTCACATTCTACTATAATATCCACTTGGCACACAATAAATTCATAAAAAAAAATCAATCCCCCCAAAAATACCAGAAAACCCACTGCCTTTTTTTTTTTGTTTGTTTGTTTGTTTGAGTTTGGTTTTGGATGTGAGGGTTTTTTTGTCTTTTTTTGTCTATGACTATTTTGATTTCGGGCATCAAATGCTGTTCACTAGCAGTTGCTGCAAAATAATCCCTTTATTGCTTTATTTTTATGCCCTTCAATTGCATTTGCACTGCCTGAATTTTGGAGGTAAACATCCAAAATATTAGCTGAAAGCTTCCTCAGAAAGCAAATCTTTCCCACATCCTTCCCTGCAGTTCCTCTTTAAGAGGTGTCAGCACGGCTGAGAGAATGAAGTGGCTCTACATTGTTTGCCTGAACTATTATGTGTTTAACATTTCCATAACAAAAGTGCCACTCGACTTCTCCCCGATTAATGCAGCTCGAGGGCTCTTGTCCTCCTTTAATAAAACATTGTTGAAATCATTTATTTAGAGCCCCTGGTTACTAGTGGGAGAATGACCATCTTTGTGCCAAAATATAGTGTATACAGTCCACTATTTTGTAGTAGATCATTCTGTTATTTAAGAAATTGATTAAATGGATGTCTTAGAAAGTATTTATGCTAATAGTGCACTACTTATGTCATTCAGTCAATGTGAGCCTTTTCAACTGTCTACCACAGCCAGTGCCTCAAGTAAAATACAGTAACTTTCGACTTTACTTCTTGCAAATCTCTACCACAGAGTTGAAATCTCACAGAGAAGCATTGCTATTCCCACTTGAAAATGTTTTCTGTTGCAGGACTACGTACTTCTCCTAAAGACTTACAATGGGTGTGTTATCAAAGGCAGTATGGTAGTCTGTATTTATTATTGAGGACAGGAATAAAACAGAATGAAGGTCTGAATTTGTTTTAGTGACATTGTAGACACATTGCAGCCCAAGTCATTCAAGCAGTGTTTTCCATGACCCAGGTGGTGACAATTTTTTGTCACACTGGTTTTATAACTGCACATTGGCTATTTTGGATTCCTCTCACTCTCCTCCAGTGTACCCAAAAGAGAAACAACAACAAAGCTAATAATATCATCAACATCATCAGATACAATAAAAAGTGAGTAAGGGCTTTGCATTGCACTGAGATGAAAGTTGTTGTTCTGCACCTGCAAAGCTGTCTGCAGCCATCTTTTTAGACCGGCCATATATGCACTATAGGGGCCTGCCTGCAGTGAAGGACTTGGCTCACTAACAGCTCTTTGGAGGAGTGGAGCGCAGATTGCTACTAAAATCCATCATGCTTTCCAATGCAACCGTGAAAGACCTGGCCAAACCAGAGTCACTGTGAGGCTTCATTTCATAACAGTTTTGAAAGTTACATATTCCTCCCTGTGTACATTGGTGTATATTGTTAAAAATAAACAGAGACCTTATGTTATGTCCATTGTGATTGCATACAAAAGCTTTGCTGTGTGCTTGGGTGATCAGTGAAGCTTGAATCTCCCTCTATTTACTGTATGGTCACTGTCAGTTCAATGAACTGCCTCCTTGTTCTCCACCATTGTCCCACACTCCCTTAAACATTTGTCACTGAAGTGCCTCCAAAGACAAATAAACTGTCACCAAGAATTCAAACCTGGTAACTGGGAATAAAAAGGGAGCTGAACCTGCTGGATTAGTTTACATGAAATGGTAGAGAGTTCCTTCTAGCCTTGGAAGAGATTGGCTGGACAGAATCTTGGCAAGGAGCACTTTCAAACATCCAGGAAAATGAGAGAACTTCCTTTCCTGTGGAAAATCTCCCTCTGTTAGGGAACATGAAGGCTTTCCTTGCTTAAAGCTGTCCTTGCTACATCCCTTGACATTTCAAGAATTTCCATTTGTCTCAAAATCAAGGAAAAGGAATACGAATTTGATGGACATCAACATCTGCACAGGGTTTGTTGGCTGGGACACATACCAACACAGGCAAGTTATTCCTCCTGGAAACTGTGCTTACTCTGACAACATTACAAAACCCGCAGAGCTATCTCCATATGGGGAGGAGCTCACAGGACAGAATTAGTTCAGCTGTATTTATTGTACAATTATTTAAAGTAAAACAATCCACTTTCTGTGCAGAAGGAAGCATACAGATGAGTCCTCCCTGCCTAGTGGAGCTCAGTGTTGATTTATTCCAGGCAGATGCTTTTGACAGGAGCCTGTAAAATCAAGCCTCAAGTTTATTATAGCAGACTACTACTCCTAACCAAAGAAAAATAAAGACTTTTAGCTGAGAATTTTTCATCAACAACAACTTAAATAGTCCTTGTGAGTACTAACTGTTCACAAACTGCAAATATGTTTCTGAGCACCTCTTAAAGATCTGGAGAGAATATTTAAGATCATCCTATACAACTGTGAACTCAGCATTCTCTATAGACAAAGGTGATTCTTGCAAGTCTCACTCAGCTACTATATCCTCTTCCTGAAGTAACGATATTTCCAGCTTTAACAATAAGCCTACTCAACTGTTCAGATGACTTTAAAAACAAACTTCAGATTATAGCCATACGCCACAGCCATACACTTGTCTGGTATCACAACTATTTGGCGGTTGGTTTATGTGTGCGCACGTGCGCCTGTGTGAGTTTACCACTGGGCAACCTAATCAAATTCACACCCTAAAGAAATAATAAAATAATCTGTTGTTGAAATAACCAATCCAGAAGCAGGAATTTCTACTTTTATTGATTTAGACAACAGACAGATGTGGATTTGCGCTCTGTCAAGATCTGGTAAGATGAAAAAGACACTATCTTGCTAATCTGCCACCCCCTCGGTCAAAGTTTATTTGTAGTAGCTTTTGAACTTCTGACTCACCATCCAATTATGGCATTTAAAGCGAAAAGCTTTAAATAAGCACCATGAATGGAAGATAAATAAACTTTTTCTTGCTGTCTTTTTTCTTTTTTTTCCGTTTTTTTTTTTTTTTTTTTTTTTTTTTTGTGAGTGCCTAGCTTGACGCAGTCCAAACTCAAATCCCCAGAGGACTGAGCTCTCTCTTTTGTGTTAATGTTTAAAAGATTTTCCAATGCTGGAGTTTATTCCTACTGCAAACATTTCTATTTACAAGGTCAAGTGTATCAGCACTCGACACAGCTTAAGAGTGTAACTATTTATCTAAGGGCGTTTGAGTGCAGATCAGTAGCTCTGGCAGCAAACCAGGCTTCAGCGCGATGCAAAGCAACTCTTAAGAACAGTATTACAAGATCTAGTAATTGCTGATCCCTCCAGTGTGTTTACTTTTGCATTCTTCGGTGTGGGAGAAGGCAGGCTGAATGGCAAACTTCGGTGTGTTTTGTTGCAGCCCCCTTGATGCGCCACCGACGCCTGCGCAAAGCCTTGTTCGAAACACTTGCCACCTCTGTGTGATGTATTTCTCACCATTTACTTATTTGCATGCCTAGGAGCATTTCTGAGAGTGTCAGCAAGAGCCACATGCCTCCACTTCACGAAGAAAGCACGGCACACTAGCAATGCTACATACATACAGGAACAGTGTCCTTGAATTGGTTTACTCTCTTCTGCCACTAACCAGTTACCATGCCAACGCATTATAAAATCAACCACTCCTTTAAAGTAGTACTTTCAAAGCTGTATTTACTTCTTGCATTTAATTATTCATTGAAGTAAGAATAGCATTAATTTACATCTATGTAAAGTATTACAGGCAGACAGAGATTTTTGTTTGTTGACTGGTTTTGGTTTGTTACTCTGTGGTTCTCTTGGCCCCCACATCCCTCTCCCCCCACCCCCAACCTCGGGTGCTGAGAGTTCAAGTGTCCCTGGAAAACAATTTCACCACACCCATTATTTAAAGCTCTTTCTTTACTAATTTACACATTTAGAAAATACAAAAAGCCGTACATATTTAAAACACAGGCCTTTTTTATGCCTCCTATAAAAAATACAAGGTTTAAGGCAGCTCAGAAATGCGCTTATACAATTCTACAACGTTCATAAAGTCTCTCCAAATAAGAAAGTTAAATTCCAATCTGTAAAATACACTGTACATTTGATGTTCTAGAGAATACTTCACTGAATCACTAATGCTGGTATCCCTTTAAACATAAAATGAGATCTGTACCTTTCCAGAAAAGAATAGCAAATGCAATTATCTGGTAAATATGATGTGAATTTAAAACTTTTATTATTTTTCTTAAATAAATTATCCCCAAAAGCATACAATTTATAAAATTGTACATACTAAGAAGAGCAACTGGTAACAAATCCCAGTTTTAAATACATTTCTTATATAAGATTTACCAGAGATCAGCACCCTGATATGATGAGAGGCAATATAACTTTTCAGGATATTTGTACATACATGTTCTCGAGTTTAAAAGTGTCTTTCAAAGATGGCAGTGCAGAGCTCTTTAAAAACAAAAGTTGCATTGTTCAGTATAGCCAACAGCTCTGAAAAAAAATTTTTTTTTTTTTTTTTTTTTTTTATGTCGCTAGGTTAAAGAGGAAGAGACGGCTGCTGGCACGCTTTTTGTTATAAGGAAGATGTGTGTGCAAGAGGGAGTGCTGTAAACCACAGAATTTATTCAGTCTGCTATTTCCTTTTAAAATTGGCACATGCCACATAAGCCCCTTTCGGGCACCGCAGCATCACCAACAGCGAGACTTGGCGAATTACAGTCAAGTTGTTGACTGACCAGTACGGCAACAGCTTTGGCAGCAAGTTTGGGCAGCTCACTTCTGACCTTCATGTCAAAACGCTTAAAGGAAACCACCACCATCATGCCGTTACTGCTGGCAGCTCTGTCTGGCGGCTGCGGGGCGCCGGCTAAAGCCTCGCTAGCAGTCTCCCCGTCAACCCGCTCCGCTCGCTTCTAACTTGAAGGCAAAGTGGCAGCAATTGCATAGTGCACACTCCAGACCAACACCCGAAACAACATCAGCCCGCGGCCTCCCGCTCCGCTCCACGTCGCCCCGGCGGCCAGATCGCAAGGCCGCGGCACCTCCGACTGCCGGGGCGGCCGGGCGGGTGGGAGAGCGCGGACAAACGCTTCGGGCAGGCACGGGGGCAGGGGGGGAGCCTCCGCTTTCGGAGAGACGAGGGAGGACGGAGGACAGTGTGGGGAGAGGGGAAGGCCCGGCCTAACGGCCGGCAGACTAACGGTTAGAGGGTTTAAACTGAGCCGCCCGGAGGACCCTGCCGGCCGCCCTCCTGCCGCAGCGCGGAGGCCAGCGCGGCCCGGAGGCAGGAGGGCGGCCTGGAGGAGGCAGGGAGAGCCACTAGAGCTGCGGCAGCAGCGGCATCAAGATGGAGGCCAGCAGCGCCCAGACGGCGGGCGCGGGCCGGCCGCCGCTATCAGCCTGCACGGGGAACCCGGGCTCGGAGCCCGCATTGTCCTCCGCGTCGTCCCTCCCCTTCTGGCTCGGCTCCTCCTCGTAGTCCTCGTCGTAGTACTCCTCCAGGCCGCCGTCTGAGCCGCCGCTGCTGCCGGCGCCGTTGCCGCCCATGTCCGCGCCGAAGCAGAGGCGGGCCATGTTCTCCTTGACCGACTCGCAGATGGGCCGCTCTAGCCCGTCGCAGACGCAGTCGTTGAGCAGCACGGCTTTAGGCACGGCCAGCATGTCCTCGATAACCGCACGGCACTCGGGAGTGCAGCGCAGCCCATTGAACAGCTTCCCGCAGTAGGTCATGTAGCGGTTGAGAGCCAGGCTGCAGCGGCTGTCCCAGTCGCAGCGCCGCCGCGCCTCCGTGCAGCCCATGATGCCGGGGCCGGGACCGGGTCCCCCAGCCGAAGGGCTGCTGGTGCGGGGCAAGCAGGGCTCGATGGCTCGCTTGGTGGCGCGGCAGTTCTCGTCCTGCGCGCAGTCGCAGTCCTCCAGCGCCGGGCCGCGCCGGGTGTGGTTGAGCTGGATGAGGGCCGCGATGCAATGGCTGGGGCACCGCCGCCTGGAGGAGGCCGAGGCGCCTACAGCGCCCGCCGGCCCGGC
>JANRGW010027016.1:0-48880 GCA_024733675.1 Psilopsiagon aymara | reverse complement strand
AGACCTCATAGCAGCCTTCCAGTATCTGAAGGGGGCCTATAGGGATGCTGGGGAGGGACTCTTCATCAGGGACTGTAATGATAGAGCAAGGGGTAATGGATTAAAACTTAAACAGGGGAAGTTTAGATTGGATATGAAGAAGAAATTCTTTACTGTAAGGGTGGTGTGGCAGTGGAATGAGGTGCCCAGGGAAGCTATGAATGCTCTATCATTGTCAGTGTTCAAGGCCAGGCTGGACAGAGCCTTGGGTGTCATGGTTTAGTGTGAGGTGTCTCTGCCCATGTTAGGGGGATTGGAACTAGGTGGTCTTAAGGGCCTTTCCAATCCTAACTATTCTATGATTCAATGATTGTGATTAATTCTGTTATTTTAAATGCAATGATCTCTTCCATACCTGATCTAACTTCTTCTTTTCCTTAGTATTACTTTTTCAGAAAGTATAATAGTTCTTGGAACAAAGCTGGCTTGTTCTAGACCTTTCATGATTGATTGCTTTGTAGCTTTCTGGCTCACAAATACTTACCTGAATAGTCCTTCCTTGTTTATGATGATTTCTGATTAGTTGAAACTCCTTCGTATTTCACTAACACAGATGATCATGCTAACTGTTGAATATGAAGTCTTGGATGTGTAGCTAAGTACAGCTTGCGAAATACAGCTTAACTGAAGGTTTGCTACTGTCTTGATATAATTTAGCTGGTTTAGTGTTGGTTGTTGGTGTCTTTTTTCGCTTCACACTTCTTATTTTGAAAATCTCTGTTAATGCTGACAAGTCAGCCTCTGCATTTGAGTGAAAACAGTCTTCTGAATAGGTCATTAAGGTATTTGATAACCTGTGTTCTTCTGAGATATAGTTTGAGTCCTGGACTCTGATTTGATATGTTCATTTTGTTACACTCTGTCCAAGCATTTCAGTTGTCTTTTTCTCATTCGTCTAAACACATCAGATTTTTCCACACTGTAGCAAATTTCTAACCTGTTTGCATGGAAAATTGGGTGAAGACAAAAGTCTTCTCACAAGGAACAGGTTTATTATGTGACTCTTTTTGCTCTAGAACTCAGATTACAAACATTATTTTTTCTTCAATGTTTAATTTCTGAATGTCTTTCTTACTTGTTTAACCACTTACTTGTGGTTTTCATCATCTCCTGTTAAAGGACATTTTGCAGCATCTGAATGTATCTCTTTGCCTTTTGTTTGGTAAGGACTCCATAGTGTGTCCATCAGACACAGTCCAGGAGATGCAACATGGAAGGCCCAACACTATCTACCCCAGGAAAAAATAGTTTGGTTTGGATGTTCATTTTCTTACCATTTACTGGTTTTCTTGGTTTCACACACCCTGCCTGGAAGGAACAAATGTACTTTGATACTTTTCTTGGCTAGATTACATATCTATTATCACAATAGGTAGGGCTGTGGTAGCGAATCAAAGAACTATTGTGTAATGATTTGGACAAGCAGAACTAGAAGATCAGAGAGTTACCACCTAAGTAGAACAGACAAAGGTAACAGATATGTCCTGTCAGAAAAAAGAAGTAAATTAGAATTAGTCCACTTCACTACTGTTTGCACTGTTTGTAGTGAAATGTTGGCTTGGGTTAAGGAAATGCAGGAGGGAAAGAGCATTTTCTTGGTGACAGAAGCAGCAGATTTGCGGGTTCAAGAGTGCTGAAGGCACTCAGAAGTGCAAAGATTCATCTCTCAGCTGCTGTAGTTATTCCAGAGAAAATAATAAAAGCTGCCAAGGTGCAGCCTTTGTTTCCAGGTGATTCCCTGGCAGCCTCTGAAGTGCCATCTGGCTCGTCTTCTATCAGCCCATTTGTGTTTGCTGCCTTTCAGCAAGACAACTGCCCTTGCAGGTTCACAAACAGTAACAGTCTGAGATGTGGCGGAGTTGGCGCTGTGCCTCTGACTGGGGGCCATAAGCCTGCAGCCTTCTATGCCTCAAATGGTCCAGAGTGCCAGAGCATATGCACATTTATTTTGTAGATTACTGTGGAGACACTGATCTCTTCTTGCTGCCTATTTCAGGGCGAGTTTTACATCTGGACAGCTTGCATGACAACCACAAAGTTTAGAAGCGAAGGACTTCAAACTGGTAAGGTTAGCCCTGTCAGGTCTGTCTGCCATCAAGGAAGTCATTCCTGGGACACAGTGGAGCAGGCTCTGAGCCCAAACGACATATCACTTACCTAATGAAGAATGTGATTTGGTTTCCCTGTAACAGGTGCTTGGCATGGAAAGTGGCACTCCTTCTCTTTTCCTCTTACTGAAATCACTGATGATGCCATCTCTGAGACTGTGCAAGTCACTGAGGTGTAACTCAGGGACTGCCCCACTCTGTGACTTGTCATATTGAATTGCTTTTCTACAATAGAATAATTAGGACTGATTCAGCACCAGACATCCTGAGCCCTATCAAGGTGGACTTCGGACTTCAGTATGGCTTGAACTATACCACTGTGCTCCTAACAGTGCTCAGCACAAAACTGGTTCATAAATGGGGTGACTGGCATTCTCTTGGAACATTATAAACAGCATTTCTATAAAGGAAATGTTTAACATTTGGTGCCATTAAGCCACGAACTTTTGCAAACTTTAAGACATCTGACTTGGAGGGTTGCCTTTGGCTTCCTCATCTCAGTATTAAAGTGTACTTGGATCATTAAGAGAAAATTCCTAATGAATTCTCTAACTTCATGTGACTATCTGGCAATCAGATGAATCTTGCTGCACAATAACACAATTTGTATCTTTGACACTTCAGCCTTTGCATGAAAAGTGACGTCCGCCAAGGAAAATAGCTTGTTTCAGGATGACATTCTGGGTTTGGAGAAAGATTTTTACTTTGTTGCTTCAGAATAGATTGGAAATACATGAAGAGATTAAGATATGCATAAGAGAGTAGAACCGGCGTAGAAGTACTTCCTGCAAGAAAGATGATTGTACTTTGTAGGGCCACCTGCTGCTGAGAAAACAATTACTAACATAATTATTACAAATTACAATAGCAAACAATTCTTAGAATTATGAAGCACAGACTTTTTTTTTTTTTTTAATTACGGAACTACCAAATAAGCTTCCCTTTTCTACAGTAATTCTGTAGTGAGAAACTTTGATTTAGAGAAATCCCACTACAATTCACACTTTGAATTTATTTTTTTTCATTATTTAGTCAGGGGTGTGGGTGGAAGTTTCTCCTTAAAGAGAGAAGTATGTAAGCCATTAGAACATTTTTAACTGTTATCAGATACAACTAGGGGAAAAGGGAAATATCCTGAAGAGTCATATGCAAGCCCCAGGTAAGTGAGGTACAAAGTAAATGGAAATCACTGACACAAAAATTTGTTTGAGGGTGGAAAGCTCTTTTGGGAAAATGTGCCTCCTATTATGCTTCTGCCTAGAAGTCCTTTTCAGTCCACTATGTATTGCTAATACAGGGAGACACCAGCCTATAGTGTCTGTGTGTACAACAGAAAAAACTTTGAAAATGCTGGCCATTTCTTTAACAACAGTGTCAACCCCTCTTCTTTAGGCACCCAGTTTGGTTTTAGCAGTGACTTAGCAGATGGGTCCCAGACCTAGTGGACTAATTCTTGGCAACCTGTGTGAGGTACTAATGCTTTTGATCCAGGCAAGAGCTGCCTCTGAAGAGGTAGGTAAGGGCAAAGTTTCCTTCTTTCCATTGGTTACATGGAGATTTTGGGCAAACTTCAGCAGGGCCAATGTGTTAAGAGTTGACCAAATCTGGTAACCTGATAGAGGTGAATCTGCTGCAGCACCGTCCCCCCAGGTCCATTCCATGTTGGCACATGTACACACACATATAGACATGCACATAAGTACCCACACACACAGAGATACTATGGATCCCCAGCAGCTAGGCTTTGGCACCCCATCTATCCAGCTGATGCCCTGGGATGTGCAGGTGTCCCCTGTTGCCTCAGGCACGCACACATAAGGATCTCTCTCCACTGACCCCAGTTCCCACAGCCTCCCTAGTGGCTATTCATCAATGACCAACCCACAGAACCCTGGTGTCTCTAGTGTTTACCCCTGGCTTATTGCCACTTTTACACTCAGCTCCCAACATCTTACCCTTCTCACTGGCTCATTCAACTAGAGTGCTTGCACACATACATATGTACTCAACTGACATGCATGCACCCCAGTCACCTCAGTCATAGCACCACAGACACAGGGGCCTCCAGTCTCTGGTCCTATCCCAGGGGCTGTCACTGAGATCCCAGACACACACCTCTGCACACAGGACAGAGTCCTAGCCCGGGAAAATAGCTATAAATGAAAGTCCAGGACATACTGTGCCAGTCAGGTGCAGGGGCAAAACAATGGTCCCCAAGCAAAGTGTAGACCCCAGTTGGCACTTAGTAAAAATTCTCATGTATTTTGAAGAGTCTCAGTTTTATCTGGCATATTCATGTCTCCTTCTGTTGGGTTTTGAGGTTTTTTTTTGTCTGAAGGGAAGTGCTTGAAAAGGTGAGGATGGCAATGTGCTAGCTGCCATATCATCGGAATAACAGATGAATGAAACCTCATCTTCCCTCATTCAAGGGAGATGTGCTGAGGAACACGCAGTAGAAAGCTGATGCAGATGGTGAAATGTAATGTGACTTTGCAGCCCAACACTGTGGAAATTCCCAAGAAGGAGAGAAGCCACTGCTTCTTCTTCCTCTTCCTGATTCTAAGTTTTTTCACTTGATGACTCTTCAAACACATAAACAGCTCCCACTTTCTGTTCCTGACTTGGAAAGTAATTTATTTAAAGTTTCCTTGAAAACAACCAGATGTCCCCTTTCATCCTTTGCCTGACTCAGTATCCTCTTGGTCAAACTAAAATTTGGCCATAGACCCCTTGCAGGACTGTGCAAAGCAGCAGAACCTCTCTGTGCAAGCCACCACATATGAATTCCTATCTTTCCTATCTCAGCCACCAGATGCATTTGATTAATCTTCATCTCTTCTCTTCCTGTATGTGTTAAAACATGCCTATGATGCCTTCAGAAAATAAAAAAAAAGGAGAGAGAAAATGACAAGTTAACTATTCCTTAAGAAAAAAAATAAGAAGAAAGAAATGTAGACATTGAATCAGGATCTATAAAAATTGGACTATAGAAACACATGAAGGAGAAATATTTACAGGGAAATACACTACTTTAGAGACAGAGTTAGAGAAGTTAAGTAACAGTTCACAAATCTCAGGATCATGTGAGCTGTAACAAAGAATTTGAAGAAGTATTCAACACATGATTCTTTTTGTTCCCATCTGAAAGTCAAGGTGGATTAAGAATAATCAGCAATGAATCACAGAATCACAGAAGAGTTGAGGTTGGAAGGGA
The DNA here is from genome assembly GCA_024733675.1 of Psilopsiagon aymara. NCBI lineage: Eukaryota > Metazoa > Chordata > Aves > Psittaciformes > Psittacidae > Psilopsiagon > Psilopsiagon aymara. The sequence continues at coordinate 43,519 of JANRGW010027016.1, read as the reverse complement.
CAGAGCACTCCAATGCTCAGTCACTCTCAGAATAAAGTTTTTCCTCATGTTCATGTGGAACTTGCTGTGTTTTAGTTTGTTCCCTTTGCCTCTTGCCCTACCCTGGCACCCTCTCATTGCACATCTTGACACCGCTCCCTTCAGATGCTTATATACATTCATCATATTCGCCCTGAGACTTCTTATCTCTAGGCTGAATAGACACAGTTCCCTCAGCCTTTCCTCATATAAGAGATGCTCCAGACCCTTAATCATTCTAATATCCCTTCACTGAACTTGTTCCAGGAGCTCTAGGTTTCTTTTGTCCAGCACTGGACACAGTAGTCCATATGTGGCACCAGCAGGGCAGAGTAGAGGATTACTTCCCTTGACCTGCTGTCAATGCTTTGCCTAATGTAGCCCAGGGTACCAATGGCCTTCTTGGCCACAAGGGCACATTGCTCACTCACAGTTAGCTTGCTGTCCAAGAGCACCCCCAAATGCTTCTCTGTAGAGCTGCTTTCTAGCAGGTCAACCCCTAACCTGTAGTGTTGCTTAGGGTTATTCCTTCCTAGGTGCAGTACTCTACACTTGCCTTTGCTGAACTTCATTAGGTTCCTCTCCATCCAGATCCCCAGCCTGCCCAGATCTTCCTGAATATCATCACAGCCTTTTGATATAACAGTGACTCTTCATAGTTTTGTATCATCAACAAACTTGCTGAGGGTACGCTCTATCCCTTCATCCTGTATTGAGCTCCTTCAGAGCAAAACTTGCTCATATAACAGAAAAAAATGTAGTGGTAGATATTTGAATTTCTCCCTAACATTTACATTTTCCCGTTTAAGATTTCCAAGTAGACTTTTTACCTCCAAAAAGAACCATACCAAAAAAACATTCTGAAAAATGTCCTTGACAGCTTCCAGCATCAAGTATGCAGCCATTTCAGAACACCTCCTCTGGTACTTAGCTGTCCTTCCAGTAAAAAACATTTTCCTCAATTTAGGGGTCTGCACGGCAGATTTCCATATGTGTCTGGGGTATTTAAACTCCTCTTACCATTGGCGAAGACCTATCCAATACAGTCAATGAAGTATAGAGAGCAATTCATCCCGTCTTCAAGTCCAATTCATATGGTAAGTTGAATCACTCTGTAAAATCCATTGTCCAAAATGGGAGCTTAGACACTTAAATAACTTATCTACATGATGAAACACTTAAAACTCATTCCAGCTCATTACTCATTAGCCTATACTTGAGTCATCCAACTGGGGCTAGCTGCCATGACACAGGAGCTATACATTGTTCCAGGGCAGCTGGAGGTCAGGTGGGATTCTCTTCAGCACCTCAAATAGCACTAATGCTCAGGCAGCTGAATCCTAAACCTCATGTCGAAGCTTAATCACTGTTGTTTAAGACCATTCTAGAGCCTTGGAGACTGCTTCCCTTTTGGGAAAAACCTTTCATATACATAACAGCATTTGTCATGGCTCCACTCACTCTTCCTTCAGTGAACAGAGAGTCACAGAATTACTTACTTCAGTTACTTTAGTCTTTCTACTCCAGACTCACAGAAATTCCTGGAGTCCTTCCAAACAGAGCTCAATTCTCCAATTGGATCTTAACACACTATTGCAGCTGAGACCTTAACCATTATGGCAAGAGTAAAAACCATCATTTTACTTACCATGCAAATGGAAACCCAGTTTATGCATTGCAGGAAAATGACTGAGCTTTGATAGCATCAGTAAAAAAATGTTGAATATTTTTACCCTCAGTTTTTCTAGCATTATAAGATTGTTTTAGACATAACTTTAACTTACTGATGACAGCCCTCCTGGAGTTATGATACTGATTATTCCTAGATAAGTTCAGCTCTTTCTACTATCTTTTACATTTTATTATTACATATTATGACATAATATGCTATATTTTGTTAAATAGTAAAACAGATGTAATATGTCTATAGCGTTAAAGTCATTAATTGTAATACAATATATTACCTTACTGTTATATGTTATTTCCCATCATTTCGCCAGTTTGTCAAGACCTTGTGCTATTAACAGTCTAAATTAATGAATAAAAAAACCTATGAAATGTAGCACCATGTTTTACCTGAAAAGCATTTCCTTATTTAATAAACACACTATAAAATTGCCTAAAACAGAAGGCTCGGGCAAAATAAAGACAATAACATTAGTTAAACACATTGCGTCACTACCTGATGATGAAACTATTATGCATCATTTTTGCTAATCAGAGGATATTACGCAACATGAGTCAGACTGTCACTGATCTACAAATTAGCTATATAAACAGAGCTGAGAAGTGTGTTCAATAGCTCAAGAGTGAAACTAGCAGAAAACCTTAGTCGAGGATGAAGACCTTTTTGCTTATCCTGTTGCTGTATGTGGCTATCTCTGCTGCTTTTCCCGTGGCTCCAGAAACAGAAGATGAAGGAAAAAATCTACAGCTTGTGGAGGTAAGTATCTTTTGGTGCTTTTCTAAGTTAAACATAAGGTAGTCTGAGAGATAACTATAATTGCAATTCTTGCCACAGAATATAGCTTGAAATTAAAAACCTGCTATTGTGCAGAGACAAAGCTTTTCCTACCAGTCTAGAAAACATATGAAAATTATGCAGAACTTATTTACACAAAAGCAATCTATATATTGCACAACTTCACTTTTGATACTGTCAGTAAAGTAATAACAAAGCTAGCAAAGCATGAATTCTAGCATCAAGTGTGTGTGGCTGTGCAGAAATAGTCAAACTCAGCAGCAATTTACATTTTAGAATTTGCTTTGAAACTTGTGATATGACTACTCTCAGTAACATAATGAAGGAATATTGCTTGAAGCAGGGATGTATTTCAACCTTTTGTTGAGTAGATTTTTTGTGGAATACTTTGAAAAAAAGGGCACCTGTGAGAAACCCTTACATAGACATGACACTATTTAATGGAGAAAAACTGTTGAAATTTAGTAGGAAGACCTGAGTTGCTGATATCGTATTTAGTAGCAAAAAATAAATGGCAGATTTGCCAAATGCTGACTTGCTTTGTTGGGAGTCCTGGCTGTGTGGAGTCTCACTGCCAATCTCCATTTCCTCGAGTGAGACCAGCTATAAGTTTCTTCATAAGTTTTGTTGTGTGAGTAACTAGGCAACATAAAAAATATGGAACTAATTCTTAATAGCAAATATTGGATTTAAAATATATATTTTTCCTATAAATGAAACAAGAAGTTCAGAAAACTTTAAGAAAACTTAAAGTTTTCTTTAAGTCTGACTCCCCACACAAATTCCCGGGTAAATAAGTGCTATTCTTGCTCCTGGTAAACACAGGATATGTTTATATGGGAATAGTTCAAGATCAATTTTAAGTGTGGCTGAAGACAGTACTGATATACCACAATGATCTTTTTTTAAACTTTCATTCAGAATTATCTACAGAATTTCTATGGTCTTCAAATGGATCACCAGCCTCATTTAAAAAACAAGGGTGAAAATCCCCTTGCTGCAAAGCTCAGGGAAATGCAGGCATTCTTTGGACTACAAGTGACTGGGAAACCTGATCTTGACACTTTGGAGATTATGAAAAAACCTAGATGTGGTATACCTGATGTAGGGCAATACATGTTCACAGCAGGGAATCCCAAATGGAAAAGAAAGAATCTGACATACAGGTAACCTTTCCTTTTCTGGTTCAAAAAGATGTAAATCTAGCATCCCAGCTTTGGGGGCTCCCAAGTAAATACATTGTGCCATATTTGGACATCTAGAGTGATTAACTGATTTCTGGAAGAAGACAGGCACTCTAGAAGGTGGGATCTAAAATGAAGCCGTTATTAATTTTCATTGATGAAAGATACATCTAAGATTTTCAATTTTTACAGAAATTATTATTTTTTCAGCAAAACTATTGTATTCCTAACAATATATATTATGTCGGGTTTGCCTTGAAGGGTTTTGAATTACACCCCAAAGATGAGAAGAGCTGATGTAGATGAAGCAATCCGAAAAGCTCTCAGTGTCTGGAGCAATGTGACCCCACTGACATTCCAGAAGGTTGTGGACAAAGAAGCAGATATAATGATCTCTTTTGCTTATAGAGGTAACATTGATATCTTCATGTATTAAGTAGCCATCTGCAGTCATAGAAGTAATTTAAGAATCTGAGTGATTTTTTTTCCCCCCTTCATTTTAGATCACCGTGACAACTCTCCTTTTGATGGCCCCAATGGGCAGCTGGCTCATGCTTTCCAGCCTGGTGAAGGTATTGGTGGAGATGTGCACCTTGATGAGGAGGAGGCCTGGACAAAAGATGGAAGAGGTAAGGGCTTTGTAACTGGATTCATTTACACATTTTACCTCGTAAACTCTTAACTCACGTGTTGCTTATTTCGTGAGGCTGTTTACAGGCAGAAAGTGAGCAAATGAGGCAGAAAGCAGGACTTGTCCTTGGTTTTTCTTGGCCAGACATTTTTTAAGTATTCATATAGCTGTTCTGTTACAATATTTTTTAGTTGTGATGTTGATAGCATTATTTACAGCCTCCTGTGTACATGTAATATATTTTGGGAGGATGCATAGGTGTTTCCCACTTAACTGTGGTGAACACTGAAATAGATTTACCTTGTTTCGTATGATTACTATCTTACAGGATACAATTTGTTCATTGTTATTGCCCATGAGCTTGGCCATTCGCTTGGTCTGTCTCATTCAAATGATCCTGGAGCACTGATGTATCCAACTTACTCCTACACGGATCCCAGTGAATTCCTTCTTCCTCAGGATGACATTGATGGTATCCAAGCCATCTATGGTAAGAAAAAATATTTCTATTTAACATTTCTAACTGGGAGGCTGGTAAACAGTAATAGGAATATATTCGAAATTTTCTTATTCCACCAAATGTGAAGTTTAATTGTTGCTGAACTATGAATGACAAAAGAGAAAATTCCTGGGAGCTGACCTCAGCTGAAGTCCAGTCCTGCAAAAAACTCATTTTGGAAAGGATGAACACAACAGGTTTTATCAACATTAAAGGCCTGCTTTTAGTGACAGACCTTAGCTTAAAACCATATGCCTTTTCATTGTCTGTAAAAGGGCTCATAGACCTTCTGAACACTGTCTTTATATTTCTTCATACTAAAAGATAAAATATTCTTCCTATAGGACAATCAAATGCTGCTGTGCAGCCAACAGGACCCATAACTCCACAAGCGTGTGACCCAAATTTGACATTTGATGCTATTACTACCCTACGTGGAGAAATAATATTCTTCAAGGGGAGGTAACAATAGAATCATAGAATCATAGAATAGTTAGGGTTGGAAAGGACCTTAAGTTCATCCAGCTCCAATCCCCCTAACATGGGCAGGGACACCTCCCACTAAATAAATGGCACCCAAGGCCCTGTCCAACCCGGCCTTGAACACTGCCAGCAATGGAGCATTCACAACTTCCCTGGGCAACACATTCCAGTGCTTCACCACCCTTAAAGTAAAGAATTTCTTCCTCACATCTAATCTAAACTTCCCCTCTTTAGGTTTGAACCCATTACCCCTTGTCCTATCACTACAGTCCCTAATGAAGTGTCCCTCCCCAGAATCCCTATAGGCCACCTTCAGATACTGGAATAATAAGCATATGTATTATCTCATAAAAACATTCCATATTTTTTAAAAAATCTGTAAGCCATGATGCAAAACTGTCCTTTTAGGATCTAATGCAAAGAGAAGGGAATGTAGTAGAAAGTGAGCCACTAAAAAACCACTACGTATTTAAACAACCAAGAGATCTCAAATCGTTAATCCTAACAGCCCTTGCTGACGAGAGCAGTGAAGGAAACAAGGGGTTGTAGGCTGTTTTCCAGCTCTTCTGCTGCTGTGGCCAGTGTTGCAACAGACTGGTCTTTGAGTGCAAGGCAACTAATAGCAAAGCAAGAACATTCATATATCCCTTAGCGATGCGTTCATGTGTCCCACACTGTATCCTTTCTACTATTCCTCAATACAAGACCAGGGACAGAACTGAAAGCTGTGTCATATAGAAAAACATCTGTTAGGTGGTTACTGAAGCCAACTCTTTGCCTGCTTGTCCTACAGAGAAATTGAAGGGCTTATATTAATTTTGCCTGATTTTAACTAAGGTGCTAAAATTAAGAGCGTGGTCATTCTAGATTTCCTTTACATTCAGTGTAGGGGATATTCACACCCAGGTACCCATCTCTCCCTGTTACACTCCAGGAGCTCTAATAATTATTTTGTACTTATGATTGGAGGCTAACTATTTAATTGCATGAATTTTGTTTAAATCAGATATATGCTGCGCAAACATCCCACCAGGACAGAGACAGAGCTCAATTTTATCTCACTGTTCTGGCCAAAGTTACCATCAGGAATTCAAGCTGCTTATGAAAATGTTGAGAGGGATGAAGTTTTACTTTTTAAAGGTAATGGAATCTGAAATCCTCTACTTTCTCTAACCAGTTACTCCCTGCTCCTTTGCAAACTATGCAATTGCAGAATGCATAGAATAGGGCTGGAAAGGTCCTTGAGATCACCAAGTTCCAACCCCCCTGCAAGGACAAATCCAAAGTGTTTTTAAAGGAAGATCAGTGAAACAGAGAACCTAGCTCTCTTCATTTCTAATTTCTCTTAATCTCTAAAATATGTCACTTTATGCAGAAGAAATCGTGGCGATTCCAATTAGCAAATAGAGGCATTTGTACACTACTGTTACTGATATATCATTAGTATTTTGTGATAATTTGACACACAAAAAAAAAAGGCATAATGCTAGAGGAAAATTGTTAATTGGAGAAAACAATCAATCCTTTTCTTTAAAAGCATTAAATGTCTCGACTTCATTATGTACATATACAGTACCTGACACATTACAGTACCCATTATATTACCATTTATGAGTATGTTAGAGTATCTAAAATTACAAATCATTTTTATTAGACATATGCCCTTCTTAATAGTTTAATTTAATGCACACTTTCTAGTTTTCAAAATATTATATGGCTCTAAAATCGAATACTACTATAGGAATCTAATAAACTCAGTATCCCAGACCAAAGTGAGTGGACTAGCTCATCAACCTCCAGCCGTCCCCAGGTTGTGGGGGCGTACTTCACATTAATCTGAAAAAAAAAGTGGGAAAAATACTATCCATACACCTTATGATTCTAATGTTTTACTCATAAAAATTAAAGACATTTCCATTATCTTCATGATTTAGTTCCAGTGTAAGAATTAGAACCATTTTCTAAAGTAATAAACTGAAAGAAATAATACTGATGTCTAAGACACATAGCTCCTTATCTAATACACAATTAAATGTTCTTTATAAATAGCAAAACCAAATGAAATGCGTTTATATTTTTCAGAGGATAAATATTGGGTTCTCAGGGGATATGACATTGCACCTGGCTACCCTAAACCAATCTCCCGTTTGGGGTTCCCGAAGACTGTCAAAAGAGTTAATGCCGCTTACAGCGATGAAACCACAGGAAAAACATACTTCTTTATAGCTGACAGATACTGGAGGTAAGATTTTAATGTTCATATACTAAAAGGCATATTTTCCCTTGTCACTGAGAACTGATGTATTACTATAAAATTTGAGTGCAGTAATGTTTAAACCAGGAATATTCCAGAAATACAAAGAAGATTCTCTGAAAGTTTAAAAATAGTAACAATTTGCTAGGAAAGGTAACTTTTTCAAAGGACATTTTCCCCATCCATTTGTGCCAGGAGTGTAATTATTTGCAATTGAATGAAACATTGCTCAATTATAGAATGATTTTTATAGTAAATTATTCCTTTTTTTTTTTTTCTCCACAACAGTGGAGCTGCTTTTCAGTGCAATGTTGTGACAGTGTCCATTTTTCATTCACATTTCTAACAAAATGAATTGGTAGCAAAAAGTGTTAGAATTGAATTTCTCTGTGAACAAATTACGATTATCCTCCAATTGTACAATTGGTCATATTTATAATTCAAGCGTAGCCTGTGACAAACTTCAGAGTGTAATTTTGTTTAAGTATACGGTTGACACTAATACATGTATGTTTCAGGACTGTGGTACTGTCTTCTACTCCCAAGTTATATATTTTGCTTTTATACTGAACTGGATATCCATTACTCACTTTATGTACAAGTAGTGGACAAGGCTCTGGTCGGCCCAGAAATGCATTAATGAGTTTCTAGCCTCCATTCCCAGGGTCTGTGAGAGCTGCCTTTTAGCAAATGCAGATTTTTCAAATCTCAGGACACTCATAATGTGAGAACCTGAATACATAACAGGAAGAATCAAAAAGCTGCTTTAACTAAACTTTATAAGATTTGTTAGTGACTATAGAGTTGTATATGTGTATGAATTTGCTTTGGACTTTCAAAATACTGTCTGCTTCATCACAAATTGTTATGATGTTCCTTCTGTTAAGATATGATGAAAACAAAAAATCCATGGATCATGGTTATCCCAGGAAAATAGTCTCTGACTTTGGAAAAATTGGCAGAGTTGATGCTGTTTTTCAAAAAGGTGGTGAGTAAAAGCATACCTTTAATCTAGGTTTTCTTGAATATTTGAGCCTCTGTAGGTAGGATCATTTGTTTTCAAAAAAACGTGTTATTAGTCTTAATGAGAAGGAAATTAAAAATAACAAGCATACATGGGCTGCTCATGTTGGGTTTTGTTTTGTTTTCCAAAACACTGAAAAGAAGTCACCTATGAAATATAACTGTTTTAAACATTATTTCTAGGCTATGTCTACTTCTTCCGTGGAACAACTCAGTTTCAGTTTGATCCTCATTCCAAAAGGATTGTTGGACAAATGAAGAGCATCAGCTGGTTTAATTGTTAATTGTAATTTTTTTCCACATGCACAGTGTATGTTTTCATGTGTTGAATTTTTCAGCATTTTAGGGCTATCAGGTCAGAATGAATTTCTGCCCAAACTGTTTTAGAGCACAGCCTTATTTATTGTATACCAAAGATATTTATATAATATATCACAATTTCACCTGCTACATTTAAGTTTCCGAATAAATTATGGTTTTCATATCATTGTGTCATTTATGTCTTATTTGCAGTAATACTTAAGAGTCAAGCTTCCAAACACTAGAAAATGTATTCTGGCAGGAAAAGTCAGATCTTTTTCTCAAAGCCAGAGAAAGGAGCAGCCAGCTGGCTCTGATATCCACCATCCCGCCCAAGCCCTGGTGAATATTCTATGGGTAATTAGGCCAGTTGTGGTTCATTAGCATCAGTTTACAAATCACCACTTTCTGTTTCTCTTTCCCTAGCTTCCACTCTTAGCCTTGCACCCAGGAGGTATGTCTTTGGAACTGTAGGCTGGGGCTTTTTCCTCCTGTTTCTGGGTTTAGGAAGTGAATTTAAGCCCAGGAATGTAGATTAGAAAGGATCCCTGTGATCACTGAAACAATTTCTTTGCTATCACATATAGCCACATCATATAATGGACAAATAAATCTCTTTACTCAAAACTCTTTCAAGTGGTTACTCCTCCAGTAGTTAGTAAATTCCTCCTATTTTCAGTGGGTTAAAGAATTAAAATTTTTCTTTAAGAATTAAAATTCTTGGCAAAAAGTGGTTTTGATACAGAAGGTTCATGGAAAAGAAAGCTTGACTTCCATCTTAACTGCGTTATTTCAAATATCCTAAACTAAAATTGTGTTTGAAACGTTATCCACTTTCTTTTTACTCTTTGTAGCTCAGCTGATAACATTAGAAGCTATGTGGCCATACAAAAAGGTGCTATCTCTTAAAACATCTATGCTATTCTGAACACTTCAGAGGAAGGTTTCAGGTTACTGTAATAGAACTAATTGTATTTTGTTGAAAGAATGTGTAACATTCTGTAACATATCTGTTCAATTTTTTTCATTACTTAGCTATCTGCCTTAGAAGTCTGTTAAATTTGATTCCTCCAAAAGAACAGGCTTGATAGCTTCTACTTTTGTTAAATTCAGGAGTAAAAATTAGTCTACATACTATCCAAAGATAAGAAAATGTATAATTGAAAATTAACATGAATAGATTATATTCTTTATAAAACTGTAAAAAAATATAAAATAATTAAAAATAAATTATAGTGCATCAAAAGCTTTAATGAAGAAGTTAATTAATGTGAACCCTGTTCTCACAAGGGAATTTAAGTACCAGCTCTTTAATTCAAAACATTAGTAGCAATCCAATTTAACAATATTTTGCTCAGTAAGCCAGTGCCATTGAACTACCAATGACAATTGGATCAAAAATTGTTTTATGAGCATATAAATCTAAATTGATTATAACGTTTTAGCAGAGAAGGTCTACAAACGTAACACAAGGTTTACAGGGAAAGATAATATTTCTTATTAGACTAATTATATAATAAAAGAAAAAGGTGGTCAGGTTTCAAAACCCTAATTGCATTTTGAGTAACATAGGCCCCCCATCATCTGACACTCAAATGTTTTCTAAGCAAGCAGTAATGTAGCATGAGCTGTTAACTGAAATTAGAAATGTAAATTAGCTGCTTAAGCTTCTCTATGTTCAATGAAAACAGAGAGCACCTATAGAGGCCAGTTCATCCTATTCTAAGACAGCTGGTTGAATCTCTCTCCAGAGATATGTATTTCTCCGTTTCCTATAGAAGAATGCTTAGCTAATAAATGTATGAAGTTAGGTGCAACTAATCTTAATCTAACGGCTCTCACTGTTTCTATCCTTCACTGCTAGACAGCAGACAGTGGTGGGGATCTGATGGCCAACCACAGTTGAAAATAAACAACCACTTCCCCAGTTCATACCAAATCTGCTCACAGTGCTACCCTGATTTTTTTTTTTTTTTTCAAAATTCAATTCATATCAGCCAAAACATGTTTTCCAAATATGTGCTATTGGAAAATACACTTGGTGCAAAGCCATGGAACGGGGGTTTGTCTTTTGTCACTGATGCCATGTATATAGTCAGATGAAAGCACCATAGTCATTCCTTCTAGCTTTAAAAACTTTGAGGTAAATAAATATATCCATTCAAAAACATAAAGCAGATCTCAAAAAAGAAGGTCTGTATTTCAGCATAAATACACGTCATTCCCACTTTCAGTTCATTTGAGCTCTCTCTCCATCTTAGAAAAATTGTTGTCACAGTTTTTATCTCAGTTACAGAACTGAATGGGATCCAGGTCTTACCTTACAATACAGTGATAACAGCAAAATTAAGGGAAGTGTTTGGTTGTTGGTTTGGTTTTTTTTTGTTTGGTTGTGGGGTTTTTTGGTTTGTTTTGAGTTTTGGGAGGTTTTGGGAAGTTCTTTCTGGGAGCTAAAGAAATGCCATTGTGAAGAAGTTAAACTGACAAGGCTATATTGTGAAATTTGGGGTAGAAAATTCATCATTAACACCTCCAGCTGGAGAAAAGTTGGCTGCAAGTGACAACAAAAAAAACCAAAATCTCAGAAGCAAGGATTTCCTGAAAAAGCCACAGTCTAACCTGAGGGTATTTCTTACAACTGTTTTGTAAAAGTTGAGTACATGCTGTCAGAGCTCCTCTAAGGCACCAAACACCTTCAGCTCCAGTTGCTGCCAGTGGAAGAGGAAGGTGCTTGCCCAGCACAGGGTGAAACCCCATAATTTGTCAGAGCTTGTGTAAGTCCTGAAACTTCCTTTACTCTGAATTACTTAAGACAGGAAATAATCACATCCCCTGTGCCTAACATGGTTAAACTGAAGACACCTTTTGTGATTAAATGGCAGGCAGATAGATGCATGCATACATACATACATGCATACATATATAAATAAGTACTTTAGGTAAATGTGGATAGAGAGATAAGATTATCCACATTCCTTAGGCTGGATTTATAGGGTAAAATGCTTTTAGTTTATCTGTATCATGTATTCGACCAGTATAATTTAAAGGGAACACACCTTTTCAAAGAGATGTAGGTAAGAGTTGGGGAGTGATTTGGAGTTATCAAACACCTTCTAAAACACCAAGTATCACTTGAGGGATTCATTTAAAAAGAAAACTTTCTGCTTACAGTAAATTCTCCCAAAGTCGGGTTTTTTGGGGGTTCTTTTTGCTTGCTTGTTTGTTTGGGGTTCATACTCAGTGCATAGTTCCTATTTTCTAGGCTGAGAATTCTAAAGAGTCCCCATACATTTGTGGGCCGCATTTCACACACCTGGGTCTGGACAACTTGGAAGGTTTTGCATTTGTCCATTTGATCTGCCATGAAATTTCTGAGGATAACTAAAATTCAGTGTCAAATAACTAAAACTGAGTGCCAATTTTGAAATGCTAGCCAAGCAGTTTGGAGTATTCAAGTGCTAACTAACTTCAGATGTCTGCAAAATTGGATGGGTTTAATCAAGTTTTATTGTGTCAGCGAGTGCAGTTATAGGATGTGGGAGGAAATCAGAATATGATAAACTCTGAGTCAGTCTACAGCTGACTCTATAAAGCACCCCATAACTGTATAAATTGGGATGCAGGAGAGGATGCACATGGAGCAGAAAACGGCCTGCTTACCTACCAGGACAGAGATGAGAATAAGAATGAAGGATCTTTCACTTTTGCTTTTAATGTGTGCAGCTGTTTCTGATGCTCTCTCTGTACACCCAGAGAAAGACAACAAAGAAGGTACAAAGCTTGTACAGGTAACTACACTGTCCATATCTGAGTTCCCTTGAGCCTTTTCTTTTTAGATATAGTCTGCATGTCCTTGACACAGCAGTCTGCTGTCTTTCTGAGACAATGCTATTATACAAAACTTTGCTGCCCAAACTTTACTAAAGTGGGATTAATCTGTACAAACTATAAATGTCAAATAAATAAGAGAGATAATGTTGTCTGTTTCTGTTGGGCAATGATCCTCAGGAAAACATCTGTTTGCTCCAAAATCACAAGCAGATGCTTTCGCCAGCAAAGCACACAAACAATATGAATCCTGAGGTATTTGTTTAAGACCATATCAAAATGTGAAATGCAATTGCTTTACTTTTTCACTAGGACTATTTAAATAAATTCTATACTGTTGAGCCTGATCCAAATCAGCTTGGATGGAAATTAAATGCTGAATCCACATCTGAAAAAATTCAGAAAATGCAACAATTTTTTGGTTTGAAAGTGACTGGAAAACCTGACACTGAGACATTGGAAACAATGAAGAAACCCAGGTGTGGAGTTCCCGATGTGGGTCTCTACGGTGTTACGCTGCCAGGATGGAAAAAAAGCAGGCTAACATACAGGTTGTACTTCAATAATTGGTTTTTTGATTTAAATTTTGGTTTTGTGGGTATTCATATTTGTTACAGTTAAATACAACTTCTACAGCAATTGTGTCCAGTTGGGAACACAAAAGGTTTCTCTTCCCCCAACTGTTAGTAATGTGTATTCCTGAGAGGGATTTCTGAGATTTGCACTCAGTCAAACACAGTATTTTGCTTGTCATTTACCATTCCTGACAAATATTCTGTGACCAAGCAGAAATACCAACTGCACCCTGTACAAGCCCAATTGTCTTCAAATTTTGCTAAGACCAACAGTTTAGGAGTCACAGGAACCTGAGGACATGACTTTCCTCATGCTCAAGAGATGGTCTCCTAGTTAAAGGCCATTTTGAGAAAATCTGATATCATATACACACGTATTATAATGAAAAATATAATTAAGTATTGCATGATTGGTTACATCATATAGCCTTCATGTATGGTTCTGGAATTGTCCTTAGAGCAGAGACAAAAGTGTAGACAATCAGGTTTGGGTTTTTTTTGTCCACTGACTTCAGACAAGGCTAAAACCGTATTGTGCTGCAGACTTTGAGCAGCTATTTTGGCTGGTTATCACATTCCTTAAACTTACTCAATCCAAGATGAATCTTGGGAGCAATTAGAGTTAAAATTAATTACCTGAATCTCTGTTCATCACCTTGACAATATTAGAGATTTTTTTTCTGCAAACATTAAGTATTATTACTTGAACTCTCATAACCATAGAATTGTTAACCGCACGCCAGATATGATTAAAGAGGATGTGGATAAAGCAATCCATAAAGCATTCGAAGTGTGGAGCACTGTCACCCCGCTGATTTTCACTCGTATTCATGAAGGAATAGCAGATATAATGATTGCTTTTGGGACCAAAGGTAATACGTTGACTGCATACCAATGTTAAAATTAATGTGAAGATTTTGCAATAGTCACAACATGAACTGTGTATTGTTTCAACATCACCTTATTTAGCTCACGGACGTTGTCCTCGTTATTTTGATGGCCCCCTTGGTGTCCTTGGTCATGCGTTTCCACCTGGCAATGGTTTTGGTGGTGATGTGCACTTTGATGAGGACGAAGATTGGACCATGGGCTCAGCTGGTAGGTAAAATGTCTTTCTGAAGTGTTATGCAGATCAGTAAATTCCTTTGGATTTTATTTAACTGAAGATATAGACTGAGATGAAACACAACATTAACCATAAGAGCAGTTTGAGGATACTACAGGCCATCCTCCAACCAGAGTATTTGCAAAAATAACAATTGCACTGACATAAATCAGCCTGATCTACTTTAGCTCTTATTTAATGCTGGTAAGGATACCAACAGGACAACCCTTTCCAAATATGAATGCTACAGACATGGGCCACACTTACCTGGGGGTTGCTAGGACCTGTGCCCAGCAGAGTTTTACAACCTATGGCAAAAGCTTTGACTTTGTCCCCTCCTGATGCACACACTGGCACAAAGCCTGGCACTACCACACACTGCAGAGGAAGCACACAGTGCCTTGCGGAAGTCCTCAGAGAAGATTCCCACTACCCTGAAAACATTACAGTCACCAGTGATAATGAAGAGTCTTCACTAATAACACAATAGGTCCAAACATAAGCTAGGATAGGCTTATATACAAAAGAGTTCTCTAAACAATTTCAGCATCCTACCAGGAGTTGTGAGTCTGAACGTACTGCTCAGGCCACCCATGGGCTGAGATGCAGTGTGTAGAGCTGACTACAGATGTGTGACACCAGGCTAGAAGAGAGGAACACCGAGTGCTCAGCTGTCTGTTCCCTTCAATCTCCAGGATAGCCAGATAGCATATATAGCCCCTGACAGATCTGTCAGTACACAATGACACAACTGTCATTGTGTCTAAGGTACACACCCTGTTGTACTTTAGACCTTTATCCAGTTTGGGGGATGGAAAATTGCATAGGATAACTGCAGCAGGCTGAGGTTACACTGAAGGAAAAGCAAGGAGCTAGCAAACAGAAAGGTTCTGTAAGAGTACTGCATGACAAACAGTCTGGGATTATTGTGGGGTGAAAAAAGAGAAGGATGAGAAGTGGACATGTCATGCTGATAAAATGTAATGTTTTTCCCACACTGGAATTGGAAAGGACAACCTTCAGTTTTACTGCTGTTTCTCAATTGCACAGCTCCAGAGGCCAGGCATTGCAGAACTCGTTGGAGAGCCTGGAGGACTTGTGAGAGGGGAAGACTGGAAATATGTGTGGAAAAATTGAAACTTTGTTTGATTTTTTGAGAAATGGATATCTTGGCTTCATCCAGCCTTTCTTGGGCAATCGATGACCAGTCCTCTGCTCTGCCACAGACTTGTGATCTTCACTAAGTCTGTTAACATTGTTGGCTCTTGGTCTTCAGGGCAGATGATCATTCTTTCCTAAATGATAAAGGCATGTCACTTGGAGGGATATATGTTAAAGGAAATTGCATTTTTATGTTTATTAACATTTACTATGTTAACATATTTCACTGGAAATAAGCATGCATAAGCGTATTTTAGAAAGATATTTTATTTCAAAAAGCTATAAAGAAACCATACTCTTTCAAGTCCTTATGATAAAAAGTTGTTCTGCCAACATTATATTTTTCCTTGTCTACTTATGATCTCACCTTTCTTTCTCAGATTTGTAGGAGGGAGGGTGACACACAGAGTGACACTTCATCACCTCAAGTGAACACAAAGTGCATCTTCCTATCTTGGCCCTAGAGAGCTCTTAGTTTGTCTTGACTCACTATCTAATTTTCTAGCTCAGCCAGGAAACCCTGCCACGACACTCCTCAGAGCTGCACCCACATTCACCCCCAGACACTACTCATGCCACACACATACATTCAGTAGCTAACAGAAAGAACAGCAAGAAAGAGGGCCAAAAGTCACTCCCTTCTAGTGGAGGAAGAACACAAGCCTTGCCTATACAAAAAAAATGTTTATGTATATGCATACCCTCATGAATTTCAATATATTCTATGAACACTGTCACTGAGCAATAGTCCTGCTGTGCTCATAGCAGCCATTTGAAGACCAAACTTAGACTGATCTCATCTCTCTATCCATTTCTAAGGGTTCAACTTGTTCCTTGTTGCCGCTCATGAGCTTGGCCATGCCCTGGGTCTCTCACATTCTAATGACCAGAGGGCTTTGATGTTCCCCAACTACGCCTACATCAGCCCTAGCGAATTTCCTCTCTCTCCAGATGATATAAATGGCATACAGTCCATTTATGGTGAGTAAAATTCACACCTTGAAAATAGAAGTAAGCAGGAAAGAAATAATCTCTATCACAGTTTCACCATAAAAATATTTGTCTTCTCATATTATCAAAAATACAATTATATATGAAAACCTGAATGTTTCTCTAAATTTGGTGTATTCTTCCCCTAATGTCTCCTTAGGATCTCCACCAAATGCCCCAGATAAAAGGCCAGCCACCCCTACCTCACCTAAGACTTGTGGCTCTCAGATGTCTTTCAATGCTGTAACTACACTCCGACAAGAAGTCATTTTTCTAAAGGGCAGGTAAATATTGATATGCCATTGATCTCCAGGAGGTTTCTTTTTGTCTTGATTTCTACAAAGACTGAGTACTTTGGTGGTTTGCATGATTATGATTATGGGATTTATGAGACAAATGGATAGATTTCTGAAATAAAACTTTAAGCAGATATGAGTTATATTCATATTTTTACAGGATGCCCTGAAAAAAAATGCTTAAGTTTTCCCCAAAAAAAATCTCAGTCACAATAAAGCTTTATTTCCAGATGCATAGATGGTTACACCAAGTAATACATAACTAAATGATGCAACCATTTTCTAAGGAGGTAATATGTTCTACAATATAGTTGGGCTAATCTATCCTTCAGCCACCTACTCAAGCCAGAAGTCATCTGAGTAAATCATATAGAGAACAGCTTACAGTCAAGCTTATCTGGGACCGTATAACTGTCTTACTATATGGTACAGAAACAACCCGAATTTTTCAGCTGCTTGTAGCTGATCCCATAATCAATCAGTACCAACAAGAAGGGCAACTCCAGAAAAAAAACCAAAACAGAATAAAAAAAACACTCACTTCCCATTAAGGGGAGTGTTTTCCTTTCTGACACATCGACCTAGGTAGCTCCACTGACAAGAAACAGCTTGTAAGTCATGACATTGTTCACATTCTTATACACATATAGAAATGTCTGTGGTTAATTATTTACTTCAGAAACTGTTTCATATTTAAATCAGGCACTTATGGCGAGTCTATCCTGATAACTCAGGAGTTGAGCGTGAATTAATTTCTACCTTCTGGCCAACTCTGCCACCTGGTATTGAAGCTGTGTATGAGAACTTGAAAGATCAGATCCTATTTTTCAAAGGTGAAGTATGAGACTTTCTTCAAATTTTTCTTACTTTTAATTTTGAGGGAATATAGGGGGAGAAAGGGTAGCTACATGTGCATAACATTCACTTTTCAAATAAATAAATAAAAAATCATTACATTTCATTTGTCTTTTCCTACAACCTACACTAAAGGAGTGCATTTTTCCTTTTAGTTTCTGAAAATCACAGCTGAAAATAAATATTTTAATTTTTTTTTAATAGGCAATAAATTCTGGGTTATCAGCGGATATCAGGTGTTGCTTGGTTATCCACAGAACATCCACTCATTGGGCTTCCCTAAAGGTGTCAAGAAAATTGATGCAGCTGTTTGTAATAAAAATACAGGGAAGACATACTTTTTCGTAGGTGACAAATACTGGAGGTAAGAGGAACTGACAAATGTTTCCTTATGATTGACTCTAATGTAGTCTGAATAGAATTAAAATTGTCTATGTGATAAAAAAGAAAGTAGACTTTTAAGTAATTATATGTAACTACGTAATTATAGCAATCTTACTTTTCATAGAAATTCTTTGACTCCTGCACAAGGAGAAGAATATAGCTTTGACTTTTGAGTGTTTAATGGCGTCCTGAAATAAGCATTCAGGATATGGACCCATTTTGATGCATTATGCCTGGAAGCTAAAAAAACTTTGGCATGTAGAGAATTTTTACAAATACGATAGACAAAAGTATCTCTAGAAAATGAAGATCTGAAAACAAACCTACTTCGCCAGAGGGCTGGTTGGGATGGCTTGTGCAGGATTTCTTTGATTTCTGAAAACTCCTAGATTATTTTGTCTGGTTTAGAGGGACAGAAGTGAGTTCATTTTCCTTTCTTTGACCGGTTAGCATTGGAATTGCAACATGCTTCTTCCAAATGTTATTTAAACTGTCATGAGTGATTCCTGATACCCAAATACCAGTCTAACTGAAGCAAAAAAAATCATTTTTGGGAAGCTGATAGATTCCCTCTGCATGCAAGAACAACTCCTGCGAATCCCTTCTCTAGGCAATCAGGAGCATATGTGGGTCAAACAGACTTTATTGTGACTAATTGTGGGGTTCTTCAGTGGGACATAAAGTGTTAGCTAGATTTTGTGCTGCATGTCATTTCCTGTCCTTTATTTTTGATAGTTTTGGGAAGAGTATTTACAATATATTCAATTGCTACTTTACTGCCTTGGTCACAAGACAAAGGCACACAAGAAGACCACAGAAGGGATTTCTTAGTAACTCCTTATCTCAGCCTCATGTCCCTGTGAAAAGTATTTCTTGTATCCAAGGAGAAGTAAACAAAGGCGTGTTTGTTTGCTTGCATGTTTTTCTAGAGAGAGTTCCTAAAAGCCCCCAGATTCAGACCCATCTCATAAAAATTGTCCTGGCTCAGTTAGGAACAACTTGATTATATTAGGAGTACGTCAGCTTCCTTTCCTCCATCTAAATCTGTCAGATATTAAAGGACTACACACAATATCATATCAAAGTCCAAGAGGAGTTTAAAATTCACTCAATAAATATGTGCAGTTCTTGTAGCAGGAATCAACCCAGCCAGTTTCCATGCACTGCCCATCAAACTGCTATCATTACAGGAGGAAAATCCCATCCCTGCTGTCAAAAATCTGGATCTTCCTTCACTTTCTCTCACTCTAAATGCTTCTTGGGATCTGTGCCTGCCTTTATCAGCAAACAAGTATTCCCCTCGTTGAAAACCTGAGTAGATAACTTTACTCCCTGTAACCCCAGTCAAATCAGTCAAACTACAGATGGTGGACACCTGTCAGCAACCAATTAATTCTTTGCAGAACTGATGTCTAAACTCTAAAATTAAATGTCTCCCTTTATATGATTTAGGTTTGATGAGAACAGCCAGTCCATGGAGAAGGGTTATCCTAGACAGACAGTCAATAACTTTCCAGGAATTAGCCAGAGAGTTGATGCTGTTTTCCAACAGAAAGGTAAATGAAATGAGCTTTTAAGTAAAATGTGTGTACTTGTAAAGGACTTACTTAAGTTCTGGAGGACATTCTGGATGAATGTGTCCTTGATGTGGATCATCCTGGATTGATGTGTCCTTGAAAAGAACTGAGGAGATGCTCTCCTGTGTGTATAAAGGTGATGTTCCCTGCTTTGTCAGAATGAACCTGTTTCTTTTATTCATGCTGTGATGCCTTACTTTTTTATTTCCAGGGTTATTCTACTTCTTCCATGGATCAAAGCAGTGGGAGTTTGACCCTACTGCTAAGAAAGTTATCCGCGAAATAAAGAGCAACAGCTGGTTTGACTGTTAATATCATTAAACTTTTTTACACACAACAATTGAGAATAAAAATCATTCTATATTTTCAAAGGTTGTTCATATAGACACTACTATACAGAAGAGGCAACAGGACTAGTTTTCCTATGTGTCTAATATTTTAATATATCATCATGTCAGCTCTAATAGTACCTCCAAAGGCTAGAATAAAACTGCATTTTTTCCCCTGAGTAAGTGCAATATATCCAACATAATATTTCATTTTATACTCCAGATGGATTTTCAAATATTTTGGCAATAAAAGGTTTTAGGTTTGATGTCAACTTCTGCTTCATTTGTTTGAAGATATTCTATATTTCTGAAGTGAAAGACTTCAGGTTAATATGCCAATATTCTTCCAACATACAATGTTTGTATTTTTATTCTTTGGCTCCAAACAACTTCAGGAGCCAGTTTTTTCGTTAATCACTTGTTTTTTCTGTCCTCTCTCCTGTCTCTTCTTGTGTCTTCTCCTGCTTCTCCTTGCCCATTGCCAACACCTTCTTTTCATATCATATCAGTATGCTGCCACCAAAATCATTCTCCAGCCCCAGTGCCTAGATATATTAGCTCACTGACTATCTTTATAGCTATATAACAACTAATATTTCATCAGTGACCATTTTTTGCGAATCTATGGATGGCATCCTTCAGAAATCAGCCCTGTCCTATTCAAGAAATAGAGTTAATTACCATGTCAAGAAGGACAACCTCTGCTTCGCTAACACAAAGCATGTGTTTCAAGTGCACGTATATCTGACATTTACTACATAATGCCATTGTGCATGAAGCAAACTCCTTGCAAAATCAGACAAAATCTATAAAGTCGCAACCATATCCTCTCCAAGTATCTCCTTCACATTTAATTCTGGAAACAGGTCCAGAACCTTCTGCCTGCATGGCAGGATGTGTCTAAGAACACAATCTCATTAGAACTGGCTTGTCCTTCTGCTCCGTAGTTCTCACATATCTGGCTGGTTTACACACCTGTTGCACGTTAGAGTAAAAAGTTTCTTTTTGCTACATGTTTTTACTGTACCAGATAAACAATGCAGTGATCCCAACCTGATCCTTACCTATGAGGTTTTGGCTGTTTGGTACCATTTGGTGCCACTACATTTCTGATATTGCTATGAGAACCCCGCTGGCTCAGTTCCCACAAGAAAATCAAAATAGAGCCTCAGATATGCTGTTTCACTGATCTACAAGACTAATCAAAATTTAAACTTAAAATGGAGTGAAATGGGTGAGATTCATGACTTGACTTTAGCTTTCTGTCTGTTTGCACTTCTACTGACACAAGTTATAGAAGATGTCTGTACTGAAAGAAGAAGTTCTCTGCAGTGTTACGTATCTCTTCCTAAGACTTTGATGGGGCAAACCAGTATCTTCAGTCCCTGAAGAAAACACCTCTGTGCAGAGAAAGGCTATCCAACTAGCTTAGAGCAGCTAACTTTCAGACAGCTAAAGTTTGGTGAAATTTATAGTGTCTTTGTTGGCTATCTATCAGTTTTTATGTGATCTGAAAGCGGATGTGCTACTTTTGTCTTCTCTGATACTCACTTTTTGGCAAGATACACCAGCAGCTTTTTATGTCACCACAAGCCAGTGATAAAGTTGTTTGAAGGCACCTGCTTGGATTGACACTGCCTGTGAAGTGACCATGATATCCCATAAGACAAGAGTAGAACATGCTGGAAGCAGGCAGGATGGAGACAGTTCCTTACCTATTATTGTATTTCCAGCTTCCTTAAACTCTTCTCTAGCATTCAGTTCAGTTGTTGGCTGTGTAGTTTAACAGCACAGTCTCAGAAGTCGCCAAATCACACCCAGGTGTTTATACTCAGACAATTACTCTTTCACACACACTTTGCTCACTGTTTAATACAACTGTAGTTTTAGCTGCAAGAAAAGTTTAATCACTGAGTCATCAAGGAGATTATTCAGTCCTTTGTCATACACAGTCAAGTTCCTCTGTCTTCAGATATGTAAATAAACATCATAGCTACTCTGTGCTCCTTCTTTTCTCAGGTGAAACCTTGTTTCACACTTTATCTAAATCCTTTGTCTTAAGGAAAGTTAATCTTTAACACTGAAATGATGCCAATTAAGTTCTCTGACTGGCAGTTTGGTGTTCTCTTAATCCAGCACGGGGTATGTTTTCATGGGTCACCTGCAGAAATAAAGCAAGCAATGAGCAACGATTTTTCTGTTTTTTGCAAAGAAGGCCTGAAAAGTCATTCCCTACACAAAAAGGCTTGACTTTTCATTTGTAATAACAGCTTTGTCACTTAGTTTTCCCTCTTCACTTCTTGTTTCTTTGAAGGAATAGGAACCAGAATAGGTGTGACACAGCAGAAATCAAAGTATTTACTGGTGGTCCTTTCCCTCCTCTCTGCCAGGAGCCTGGCTAACAAGGCGTAGTGCCTTGCATCTCAGCATATCCTCCCACAGCTCTAGACAGTACGTGGTACCACCTCCACAGCACTCTCTTATGCCACCTATAGCTCCTCATAATGCGCATCCCCACACTACCTTTAGATCACTAGCTGAGTAAACACTGTGCAGCTACCCATGGGTGACCAGCAACTGGCCCCACAGCCCAGCCAACAGATGAATTATCCATGTTCCCATTAATAAGGTTATGTCTTTTTTATCCAGCTGCTGTTTTCCACAAAACCTCTAGGAACTACACTGTCCCATTTTGACTTGGCTTAAGTTGGCCAGGACCTTCAGTTAATGTGGGATCAGATGGACACAAAACAGATATACAAAAAACAGGATCCCATGTGGTCAAGCTAAAATTATTTTCTTGGTGATTTCACTAACGTCCTTCTTGCCTTCCACTGCACATTTTCATTTGGTTTTGTAATGTCATATTCCTCCTACTGTTGACCAGAGCAGTTTGGAAGGGCAGACAAGGCAACACAGGAAAAACATATAAAAACAGCGTTTCCAGTTGTTTGTTATCACAAGTAAAAAATGCTCGTTTGTTTCTTGGCCAATTAATGTTTTTTAGTAGCTGTTTTTCAAATTCATCATAAGATACTGATGATGAGATTGTATTAGGAGATGAGGGAATTATGCATCCTAATGTCATGTGTTGCCGAGACACACAAGTACGGCATTCTTGGTAGATTGTCCTGAAAAGTCCGGCTTGCTTCTCAGCCTGCAAGAACCTGGTCTTCTAGCACCGGCATGCGAGTGCTTTATGCACCAGAGTGGAGCAGGAGCTGTCTATAATAAAATACTTGCCAGAGGAGAGCTTAAACCCCAGCTCTTTCCTTTATGCTTTCAGGTGAGAAACATATCCCCCATGCTTTTGGGTAGCAGACAGACACTCCAAAAGCCTTGAGAAAACTGACACTGAATCTTTCTAAGGGTTTGGTATCTTAAAGGAAGAAAAGAGACAAGTGTGAGAGTTTATGTATGGAGAAAGAACTTGTCGTTGCGTGGATGTATATAACCACTCTTCCCTGACCTTGCGCATAACTTCACGCTTCTTGTGGCTAATTGCCCAAGTTGTGGTAACAGAAAAGGAAGCTGCAAGGCTGGTATTTAAATGTTGGTAGGCAGCACAGTCTTTGAACAGCTTATGAAGTTTGAACCTTTTTTGAACACTGAACCGTCAGACACTCCAGAACCATACCCAGAGCAGTGAACGAAAACACAGTGTAGCCACTGCAGGTACCAGACAGGATGCCAGCAAGGACAGCAGATGAGCTGCACAATGCACCTGGGTAAAACAAAGGAGAGCACTTCTCTGAGGGCTACAAATACCCCTTGCAGGGTGACAACTCTTAATGACAGCCATCTCACTGACATTACTGAGTGTATCCTGTACACATACTTTGTAGACAGGACCTAAAGGTTTGAGACAAAGGGGTCTGTGGTTCTGGCTGTGAATCAGTTTTTCATGGTCTGGCTGTATTCATTCATTAAATAAGCTTTTGGGGGTGGGCATCGTCTGTTGGGGTTTTTCCTTATGCATCATGTGCCTCGTGTTTTAATGATGTGTAAGCACTGTGTCTTGCTACCTTTCAGTAATTGAATAAACACAGGTACGTGTGGTTTTGTGTGCTCCAATAGAGGTGCCTTGCCCACAGGTGCATGTGGGTCTGTACAGTCTCTGTGGGGCTCTGCAGGCTGCAGGGACTAAAGGAGTAGGGAATCCCAATGTCTGTACAGAAATTACTTTTGTGTATTTTACAATAAAAATGTGCTTGTAGAACCGAGGGCTATACAGGCTCCACACAGCTGAGCAACACAGGGTTTTAAACCATCAAGTAAAAAGCCAACATGAGTTTTTAAAGCCTAGACTTTATCAAGTGCTAGAAACTATGTCCTGAAAGACGGAGTACCGTTAACTGTCAGCAACTATTACAGGAGCTGGTAAAATCTGCTTTACCCCAGGTTGAGAAGATTACACTGGTTAAGATAAAAAAATCAATACCTAAAAATGAAGGTGGTTTTGATAGAAAATAGCTTACAGACATACAGTAAATGTCACAATTAAACAGAAGAACTTTGCAATAATGATGAAAAATATGGAGTTTACAAAATCACCAGAAAACATTTTTCATTTGTCTGTATATAATACGGATATATATATATATATATGCATACCTACCTGTAGCTGTGTTTCAGACTATCATCATTACTTTTATAAGCAGTGCTTTTGATTTTCACCCAAGATTATAGAGGAAGTTATTTATACGATAAATATATGAACTCTTCTCTTTAAATCATGATGCAATTTAGCTTAGGTTATTATATTTCCCCAAGTAGCTGAAAGGTGTACTTATCACTTCACAGAACTGCAAACAGGATTATTGCAAACAAAACAGGCTCTAAGAGCAAAAGAAATACGCATTGTGTAAGGAAGCAAGGAAGGCTTCTCAGAAGGAAACCAAACTGCTACAGGTATGTTCTGGAGCA
Source organism: Psilopsiagon aymara (assembly GCA_024733675.1). Lineage (NCBI taxonomy): Eukaryota > Metazoa > Chordata > Aves > Psittaciformes > Psittacidae > Psilopsiagon > Psilopsiagon aymara. Next base: position 18,619 of record JANRGW010027016.1, on the reverse strand, counting down.
AAAATTCTACAAGTTAAAAAGTGTATGCTTACAGAGAGGTACATAAACATCACCTGGACATGAATTTTAGCAAGCATAAAATATGGAAGGAGAATGGCTGTTATTAAAGACGTGTTTTTCATTTCTAAGAGTGACAAACTCTTTCCTCATTTCCAGGATCACAGCACAGCCTGTGTACATTATGAGCTAGAAGACAGGCTTTAATTAATCAAGAAGGCGCTGATTCAGCAAAGCCTTCAAGCTCATGCCAAAATTCAAACACATGTTTAAGTAATACTACTTTTGAAATCTTTGACTCAACACCCTAATGAAGACATTATAATGTGACATCTTGTGACCATAGAAGTGTACTGCCATAACAGAGTACAGACAAAGCGTTCAGATGTCAGCCATTCCTCAAGCACTTGGCTGTAGAAACGAGAATTCACAGTTACATTCAAAATGATCTGCACATGAAACAAGAATGGACTCCACCATCTTCCTTCCCCTTGCAGTCTCTTCAACTCTCAACCCCAGTGCTTAACCTGCCACCTTGAAAATCTTTCTGCCTCTGCCTCAGGTGCAGATCATTGGAGGTCATAATTTTGGGAATCGGGGGAAGGTTAAATAGAATGCAAATTGTACCAAAGGAAATACAGAGGTCATTCACTGATTTCTGAATGTGCTGTGGTATATTTTTCCACACATGATATTTCTGTAAGAATTTGTTTAGACTGTGAAGGTCAAATTCTAATTAGCTAATTTCCACTTATATCCTTGTAACTGGGTGTCTTACTGACTGGATTTGAGACTTCAAAGATGTTTAACCGTCAGGAAAATACAAGTCTCTGCAATTTAGGGTGAATTTGACCATCACGGCCCCACCCTTGTAGCGAGTGTGAAAAAAAACATTCATGGATAAAAGGATCCTGAGCTTAAAGAACATGCTGACAGCAGGCAGGAATAAGGATTTTCTCTCTCAGAGCGTCTGTCTGAGACAGGGGACAAGTGAACTGTAAACTTTCATACTAGGATAAGCATGCCTAGGAAGGCTGATTGTACATCAGCACTTTGGTTCAGAGCCGTGTGGTTTTGAAGTCAGCCCCATCGTCCTCACTTGCCATACACGGTTTTAGTTTGCGCACAAAAATATCAAATGTCTGGTGGAGGAAGCTATATGAGGGCTCTGCCACAGCTGTCCATGTGACTAGTGGAGAGAGATCAGAACTGAGACCAGAGAATGATCCACAAACCATGTGGCCGAAGGAAAGTCTTTTAGCACCAGAAGTCAGTCCCAAGTCTCCTGCTGAAAGCTTTGCCTGTGAAGCTAACAGCAGGCAGTTGTAAAAAAGATGGATTTAGCCCCTGGGTAATGTGTCTCTCAGCAGCAGTTATAAAAATGTAATTGCACATTCCTTGGATCATGCTGGTATATGTTTGTGGCATTCAAAGCAAATTGATAAATACCCATCAGGGTAAATTTCTCTGACAAAACTGTGTGTTTATGTTTGCTGGGAATTTTCACAATTACCTGAATTGATATAGTGTATAAGCTTTCATTCACTTGCACCTTTTTACTTACTTAGAGATTACAAGATCAAAGTCAGCTTTGTTGCAACATGATCCTAAAGTTTCTGGCAGGAGTAAAGATTTAGTTTAACATGTCAATTCTAAGCAGGTAAAACAAATGTGCACTGGGAGGAGAAATAAGTAGACCTGATGTCTGCGTGCACAGTCGGCGTAACTGCCCCACATAGTCTGCCTGTGGCTACTGAAATCCCATAGTTCTTTTCAGGGCTGTGCTTTGCAAGGTTATTCTCTGTCCAGAAGAACAACCACTGCTTCATTAACCAAGTGTGGGAGCAGTAACTCTTATAACCCTGCTGGAAAATCAAAAGATTGCTCAGTTTTACACAGAAAGGAACAGAACCAAAGAAAAGAGAGGCTGCTTACGGAAGTCTGTGTAAGAAACTTTCTTGGAAATCCCTATGTCGGTTCCACATTCTCGTGGCCATTCCTTCATCCCAGCTTATCAGACCTATCTCTAGAAGTTATTACTGCTTTATACGAGTTATTACTGTGTTATATGTATTACTGAGTTATTTGTGGATGTAAAAACTGAATCTTGAAGATTCACATTTAAATAAAAAGCCTCTTGTAACTTGCAAAGCACCAAAAGAGCTGCGTGTAACATAGCTTCAGGCCCTTGCCCCTGCCTTGGGGCAGCTGGGACTTCCCCATTACCACAAGGCAGAAGTGCTCCGGTCTCTGCAGTCTGGCACAGAGAGCCCCAGGCTCATGTCATGCAGCAGGTATTCCCTCTTCCCACTGGGTTTGCACTTTTTTTTTGGAGCAGCCTGACTGAATGTCAGATTTGCCCTGATTTTGACAAAGCTGTGTGCTTAGTTGGAAGCTCCTTCTCAAAATCACCTGCAAAGTCCTCCCTCCACCATGCTAAACCACAAGGCAATCAACAGAAGAAATAACACCACCGACAAATCACAGGGTTTCTATGCAGATTTCTGTAATGTCAGCTTTCCCAGGGTTGTGATAGGGCTTGAGATACAGTAACAAATGCGTTCTCCACAGTGAAATTTGACAGAGTAATTCCAAGTATAATCTAGACATCTGTAGCTAGTACTTCTTATTCATGCAACTCAAAACCTGCAAAACAGAGCCCTTTCCCTCCCAAAAATCACCATGTAAGGCTGAAAAATTAAACCTCAGCATTTTTGTTTTGGCAAGCATACAAAGCAGATCTCTGTTATGATTAGTGAATGACTGATATCTTTATCCCTTCCAGGGACATGGATAGGGGAACTTTACAGAGTTTATATCCACCCCAATTCATAACCAGTCCCTTCTCTTTCTCCAATTTGAGTGTCAGAGTGATTACCAGCCCCTTCCCAATTGGTTTAGATTATTTTTTTTGGTGTTTTCCACTCTGAACCTAGCCCACATTTCTGGGAAAGTAGGAAGATGACAAAGAGGGGAGCTGAGGATTACTGCAGATGAGCGGCTGAAGGTGTGTTGCAGTGGGACAAGCATAAATATTTAAATATAGATATTTACAAAAGGGCCTCACTTAGGACCACTGTTGCAGAATGGCTGGCTTTAGTCACCGGTAAATTTCTACCCTGGCCACAAACCAAGTTAGTAATTACTGCAATTTTCAAAATTCTAATAACGATAATGTTCCACTCCAGCTACAACCAAGGTGCAGAATGTTCCAAGGCTGTCAACCGATGACTGATTATTCCCACTCTTACTTCCCACTTTGGCCAAGCAACAGAATTTCCTGGTACAGTCAGTGCTGTTCCCACCTTAGCCATGCATCCTAGTACAGTCAAGGGACATTTAACAACTAGCTCATTAGACAAAGGCCAAAGCCTAATAGGAATTCCTGAAACTGTAGAGCAGCCCAGAGGAGGTGGGGGTCATAATGCACCACCACAGTAACTTGCCACACTTGGAAGCTCCTTCAGTAAAATGTGAGGAGAGAAGTGCTTCAGTGCAAAGAGCCTCATGCCACCAACACCCTCTTCAAAGATAATAACTCCACAAGTTCTCCCGTAGAAGAAATCTTAGCTACATGCACAGCAGATTCATCTAACTTAAATATGGGTCAACTGATTCTGTTGTCTCAGCGTAAACATTTAGTGACACTGACCACAGGGTATCCAAGATATCTGAACATATCTGTCAGACATAATGCTTCCTTTGGAGATTATTGAAAGACAGGTTCTTTCAGACGATGATTCATTTGATCATCCTAGATGAAGATGCTTTTCACAGGAGGCCTGTCTTAGCATAAGGTGAATCATTTTTGGGAATACCTTACCTCAGTCTTTAGATCAGACATAAATATCTGAAGAAAGACACCTGCAGGACTGCCTGTCATGAGGGATGTTCTAGTGTTGTAGTCCAGCTATTCTCAAATATATCACAATATATCAAAATATCAAATATATCACAAAAAGTCAATTATATCAAAATATCAAATACATCACAGCTTCTTCCATGTAACCTCTTTACTATGTCCTTGCCTTTTTCTTCAATAACTCTACAAATACCCATCAATTTCCTTCCATCTCTTCATCTCGATGTATCTGAAATAGAAATCAATCTATAGACTACAGTGAAGTTATTGTTTAGAGTTCTTTGCCAAATTTCTATTTGCTTTAGAGAAAACTCACACAAATACACTAAGCTTGTCAAAACCTCAATGTTTGATACCATAGAAAACTCAAAAATTGCAATTTCCTTTCATTCTCAATCAAACCTCAATTCAACATACGATCTAACTTCAAAATGAATATGCTATACTTTCTTATGCTAGTAACTCCCCAGTTTTCATTGCCAGACTTTATTATATTCCGCAACATTTTTTTTTTAGTCAACATTTCACACTGTACAAATTGTGGAAAATACTGCATTTACATAAATCAGAATATCGATATGTCAGTGAGAAATATTTGCTTGAATTTTTCTGGATTTTTAGGAGTACCTTGAAAAGTATTATATGCAAAAAGTAAGGCATCAGGCTGTGGAGATGGCAGCAGTGGCATGACAAGGAACCTTAGAGACATACAGGAATTCCTGTGTTCAGGTGACCAATGATGTGGACTACAACACTATGAGCATGACTCTGAGACCGTGGTGTGGTGCTCCTGACATACCAAACTACCAGCTCTTTCCAGGAGAGCCCAGATGGGAAAAGAATACATGAATGCACTTACGTACATGAGATGTCGAGTTGTGGGATTTCTCTCTTTGGAAATGAGAAGGCATCACTTGGGTGATTTAAAAAGGAACTTTTAACTTATTTTAATTTATATCAGTGTTATCTCCTATTTGTATTTCAAAACTTTTATCTCCCTTACAATGTCAGAGGAGACTTTGCAATGACTGTCTACGATTTTTCCAGAAATTGCCAGTACTTAGAATTAAGAGAAGACTTGCATTATCAAAAGTCATGATGCAAGTTCAAATACACAGCTCTTCACCCGTTTTAGTGAGAAGCACAAGATTGTTACTGCACCACTAAGTGCATTGCCTTCCATTAAGAAGATTACAAAGTTTAAAATACAGGTTGTCTATCACAAAGTTAAATTATCTTATTACATGTTAATGGCTAAGATTTTCTCATGGTGTGACATTTCTCACCTTCCCTCTTTTTTACGTCGTTGTTATTACAGAGCGCTGCCACTAGATGACAGACTATGAAAAGGTCCCGCTAGTCCCCGCAAATGCGGATCAAATCCACAAATGTGGGATGCCAGTTTAAAATGTGGGAGCGTGACATCCTACATTACGGGATAAATTTGAGGTCAGTTTGGAAAGTGAATGCTACATGAACAGACTGATAAACCTTGATCCCAAGGAAACTCATTGAAACAAGAATAAAGAGAAGGATTTATATTACATTTTCAAAACTAGACTAACTCAATAAACCCTGGAAAAGCTATTTCTGGCCCATCATTTTGTAGCAGGAAGCAGGAGAACAAAATCTGATCCATCATTATCTGTGACAATAATTTAATAAAATGGCACAATCCACAGTTTTACTGCACTAAGGATCAGAATATATATAGAAACACATTGCTTATTGTGCTTTACTAAGGAGCACCAGATAACAGTCTTGCTGTTGTGTGACAGGAAGCTATATGATCCTAAAATGGGTGATTGCTGGTTTAATGCTAAGCCCATCCTGAAGAACTTTTCCAGCACTGGAACATTTATCAGTTTGTAGTGTTGAGGAGAAAAATCCTGAAATGTATGGGGGCCATATTGGTTCAGTGTCCTCAGTAAATTAAGCAGCATCAGAGAAGAAATGATCTATACTATAAATTATTAACTTGGTCCCTGGCACAGCTTTGTCCTGGCAAACTATAGGTTGGACATGACTCTGGAGTCAGTACAGTTCAAAGACTTCCCTCAAGAAGCAGTCTACATGTTCCTGCCCTCTTGTGAAATATAACTTTCAGAACAGGTCTATTTATTTTGTTAGTTCAGCAATGGTCAGTGCTTGCTGTTTGCACGTTGATGGCCTGGCACACTGCCCTAGTTCAAATGCAGTTGGCAACTCAGCCACACAGCCGCTCCCTCACTCCCCCTCCTTCCTCCCCCCTGCTCCGGGAGGGATGGGGAAGAGAATCAAAAGAATGTAACTCCCATGGGTTGAGATAAGAACAGTCCAGTAACTGAGGTATAACACAAACCACTGCTGCTGCCACCAATAATAACAATAACGTCAAGGTAAACAACAAGGGAAGAGAATGCAATCGCTCACCACTCGCCGACCGATACCCAGCCCAACCCAGCAGTGATCTAACCCTTCCGGGCAACTGCCCCCAGTTTATACACTGGGCATGATGTGCTATGGTATGGAATACCTCTTTGGGTAGTTTGGGTCAGGTGTCCTGTCTCTGCTTCCTCCTGGCTTCCCCTCCTCCCTGGCAGAGCATGAGACTCAGAAAGACTTTGGTCAGAGCAGCAACTGAAAACATCAGTGCTATCAGCACTGCCCCCAGGCAGAAAGTCAAAAACACAGCACTGCACCAGATACTGAGAAGGAGAAAAATGACTGCTACTGCTGAACCCAGGACACACTCACAGGGATAAACTTGACATGCCTGACCATGCTTTTTTGCTTATATCATCAGTTTTTCTTCACATCTGTTAGGTTGTCTGTCATCTACCTAGATCCTATCCAATCCTTTCCCCTTCAGGGTACTCTGATAGCATACCCAAGTTTTCATTACCTTTGTTTTGGGAGCTAACAAGGAAAATAAACCTGATTCTTAGAGGTCCAATCTTAAAACCCTGTAAAATATTCAAAGGTACCAAAGATTCTCTCTCAAGTAGACTCTTCAGTGGCTATGGGGAGTGAGAATGGATACACGTCCTTTTTCTTACAGCATCAATCAAATTATCACTTAAAAGAAGGTAGTTACTGATTGCTTGGATCCATTTCACCCCAAGTTTACAGTAGAAATCCCAAAGTTAATTCTTCTGCTGAGCTAAGACAACTTCTCTCTCTTTGCTGGCCTGCCACTCCAGCTACTGTGAAACTAGGGGCCAAGGAGACTGAGATTTTATTCTGCAAAAAAAAAAAGAAAGTTCTTTCAGATATCAATCAATCAGCATTCTGCTTAAAGCTGTGACAATTGCTATTTCCCCTGGGCTTTCCAGACTTAAAGCAGGCAGCATGTTTGCACTGTTTTGGAGCAAATCCATTGAAATCTCACATACTGCAGCCACACTTCTTCATGGGCTACCATGAGCTGGTAGTGGAGTCATGCAGGATTTCACTGGACTTGTGCCTTAATGGCACCTTGCCAAAAATAATCATTGTCAGCAAAATACTTTGGAAAACAAGCAAAATTTCCAAAAATGAAATTCAATTTGTGTGATTTTAATTTTTCATCAGGAACTGAAAAATGCCCCAGATTTCATAAATTGGTTGCCATATCCTCTGTGGCCTGTGAGTCATTTCCTAAATCTGTGGCATGAAGAATAATATTTTTTTTTTAAAGATTTTTATTACCACTCAGTCTCTCATTCTGAGACTCAAAGAGGAGCTACCACCTGCAAAAACTCCTGACGGACTAAAGGAAACATGATTGTAGCTGGACTAACGCATTAATCAGTGCTGGGGACTGATCTCCAGCTGTAGATATAGACAGTATAACCAGATCAAAGAGGAATCATAAGACTGATATGACAAAGCTACTAGGTTGAAGCACATAAGACAGCTTTTCATATTGTGCCTAAATCCTAAGGCTAGATATGTAAATAAAATATAACCGGGACCATTCTCTGACATGGAGGCCAACAGGCATGAAACACCTCATGCCCATGTTATTGAATAAACTTAAAGTCCAATATAGTCTTACTACATCAGACATGGTTATTGAGAATTGTCACTGACCCACGACATGTCCTTGAATTGTGCCTGGAACCATTCAGAGGACTGGCCTGAAATGAAACAGTCCAAAAACCACTCCAGCAATTTAGCAGTGCAAAGGATTGAGATCTAGTGCCTGTGAATTTTTCAGTATCACAAAATTTACTAATAGCAGCCATAGCCTGAGCAACCATCCATCTCACTCAAACTCCATACAACACCAGACTCACAGATGTCAGTGCAGCAGCTTCCAGTGAGGCCCACAAAGCAAAATGCTTTCTGCTCATCTTGCCTAGTCTCTTTCCTTTTAATTTTACAACCATTTAGTTAGTTCCCATTTAGTTTGGTGCCTGGCAGTGTGACAAGAGAATTTAGATTACTTTGACAAGAATTTCAATGAGAGTTGTAGCTGCTGTAACCATTTCACAAGAGGCAACGTAACAGTGGTTTATAGGCAGCCACAACACCACAATAAAAAAGGGAAAAATTATAAAGCAGGATATCCTTTGGAGACTGCTACTGCTGCTTCAAAACAGATGTGAAACACATTGTTCTAGTGGTAGGATGAGCAGACCCAAGATTATATTGAAGAGTTGGCCCAGTAAAATAGCACAGAATCTTTTTAGACACACACAAGGGCACATGCATGTGTGTATTTTTAGACAACTTTGAGGAGAATCCAGCCAACATACTACTCTTGGCAAATCTCTTGCTCATTAACTCTCTCCTGTTCCATTTCCCACCCCACACAGCTTTCGTCAAGGTAGTTATGGGTTTATATGACCAACGCAGCAGCCCTGGTTGCAGTGAACTCAGTGCAGAATTCCTAAGCCCTCTTCTTGATAGATTGTCTATAGATTTGACCTGCATTCTGCCAGCCAGATGAAACTCCTGCAAAATCCATCTTTTAAGTATGCTCCACTTGTATCACATGTTCAGATTCAAACATGGAGGAGGTTTGCAGACAAACCACAAGCATTGCAAGGGTCTGACAAAATGTAGATATCTACAATGTATATGGTATATATGAGTATTTCAAGCAAGACTCCCATTATACTCAGTATTTACCTGTGATTTACTCTGACCTCTGAATAGTGATTTACGGAGTACCTCCATTGAACAGAGCTAAACCCAGATTGTTCTGCATCTCTCCCACCTCCCCAAGCCTGCAGATTTCATAAGCAGAATGAGATACACTCTCACACCATGCTTAAACACAAAGCACAGGCATGGTTCATCAATTCTTGGCTCCTCCAGTTTCAAAGGTATCAATGTTTAGAAAAGCCACAAAATACTTATCCCATATTCCGAGTAGTACAAGGCAGAAAATAGTCCTGAAATAAACTGTTCAGCTGAAAATCTTCTGTAAATACCAAGCCACACCAGAAGAAGAGGTAGCCTAAGTCCTAAGCTCTTAATCAGCAGAGAAAGTGTTAGATATGTGTAGCAGATCTCTTCTTACCACAGGCATCTTTTCCACCCTCACTACTACTCATTCGCTCTCCAGGAGGCTGCTGAGAAGACATAAGCACAGTACAGAAGCTGGTCTAAGCAAACCTGCATTTAAAATACAATTAATAACCCTTAAAATTTTCTAGCTCTTTCTAAGTATAAGCGCAATTTTAAATACTTACAATAGTTAAGAGTATAAAGAATAAAAATACCTTAAAATTGGTAAATTCATAAGACAATCAGAGAAAACACAATTAAATATTTTTAAATCTTTGCCTTCCTACATGATTTTGATTATTTATCTCTCTTTTGTAACATATGGCTTTTTTTCTGACATGTCCAAATTATTTCAATTTGCTTTCTTTTTTTTTCCTAATGAAATCGGAAAAAAAATGGTAACTAAAAATTGAAGAAAGAGTTGGCTACTCAGAAAAAAAAAAAAAAATCCATGACTTTTTCCAAGAAAAGATTTCTGGAAAATTCTGACCCACCTATTTAAAATGAGCTCACAGTTGCTAAGCAAATGAAATAAGTATGCAGAGTGTGTGCAATACTATTACAGCTGTTCAAAACGCTGAGCAAACACATTTATTCATTCTAAAGAAACCACACTCAGAAAAGCTAAAAAATTTTCATAAGGCATTAAATTTATTTTATTTGGTGAATGCAGAGCATTTGCATTTTCTGGCATAGGCATGGGTAATAAAATAAATACAGATGAAGCAAACCAAATGTCTGTGCTACTGTAGTTAGTACTTAGCAAAGTTGCTGTGGAGATCATCTGAATTTCCTTGAAGACCAGCATTAAACGTAGTATCAAAGCTTTTAATCTGATTTTCTATTTTATTGACTTGACAGTGGGACACTAATCTTAAAGAAAACCAACCATGAACTGGTTTTCATGAGCCTTTTGTACCAGTCCTAGAAAATTTCCATTATCTTAAACCTAATTATGTTTCTGACTTGCAGTGTCTACAGCTTTCTTTTTCGATCACACAGTTTCCTATGGCTCCCTATAGATTTTCTATTTTGCACATTTGACTGGAACTTTCAAACATTTCCTTTTCTGTCCTATGTAGCCCCCTTTTTTTAAGGTGTGAGAATGTCTAACTGCACCCATGCAGACTATATTATGTAGACTACACAATCCAAATGAGATTGCCTGAAACCAATTCCATGGGTGAGGAGTAGTTAGGTAGCCATAGCAGGGCTACTGGGAGTGAGCAACTGTAAGGCTTGCATGCTTTCCTAAGTGAAAGACATCAGGAGGAGGCAGGAAGGGGTTATTTATTATTTTATTGCTCTTCATACACCACCAATAGGCTGAAAAGAGCTGCCTCTGCCCACTTTCTAATATTGCATATTCAAAGTTCTCTACCAAAGGCACTATTTAGATATCATTTATTGTGATCAGTGAAGAAGTCTTGCCATTCCAAATACATTTTCAAAGGATGAAAACAGCAGCATTAATGCTGGCCCATTTACAATAATTGTTTACATTTTCAAAGCTATGATGAAGAGAAAAGAAAGATGGGAAAGACTATCCAAAAAGTATTCCTAAGGAGTTCCTAAGAGGAAATGGCAGCAAAGCAGATGAAGCCCTGGAGGTGAATGGTGCATTTTTAACTACACAGCAAACAGGCCTGATCCTGCCAGTCTTTACTTTGTGGAAGTAAGAAAGTTACTATAAACACAAAGTCTGTTTCCAAATATAGCATATTTATTGATTTATTTCTGTGATGGAGCTGAATGCAATTTCCTGTCCAGCTGCTTTAACAAAGACTGGAATGCATCAGCTCCAGATCGAAGCCATGACATCATCAGATGATTTCAAAAGCTGATTTTAATTCAGCATTTAATTCTGCATTTTCCTCCATTAGTTTTAAACTCTCTCCAGTGTTCTGCTGAAAAAGCCACAGCACATAAACCCTGTGTTTCAATTAGCTGCAAAAAAGTTGCATGCATATGTATTGCACAAGTAAAAAAATTACCTTTCTGAGTCTTGAAAGATCACTCATGAAAAATTATCTCATGTAATTATAGCTCCAACAAGAAAGCTTTGAATCCCAAATACTAGTCTCTATAGGAATACCACACTGCTGTGACAAGCAAGACTGGGAAACAGTCCACAAGTTTGATTCAGATATTTTCTTGTCACAAGTAGTCAATGAGCCAACTAGGAAACATACCCTCCTAGACCTGTTATTTATGAGTAGAGAAGGACTCATGCAAGATGTGATGGTAGACTATGCGATGGTATTTGCCCATAAATGGTTGAGTTTAAATTTTTCTGGATAATGAGAAAAAAGGCCAGCAGCTTTCCTATCCTGGTTTTCAAGAGAGCATACATTAAGCTGCTTAGGGAGATACTTAGCAGTATCCCCTCGGAATCTGCTTTTGGCACTTAAGAGTCCTCAAGTGCTGGTCAGTCTGTAAGAACCACCTGTTAAAAGCACAGGGATGGGCAATTCCACTGTGTCCTAAGTCAGTCAAGGACAGAAGACCAGCTTGGGAGCAGTGAACCACTCATGATGCTCAAGAGTGAAAAACTGCATGATCTCTGGCAGCAAGGTCAGGCTTCACAGCAAGAACCGGGGCTTGCACATGCAAGGAGAAGACATAAAAAGCTAAATCTCAACTAAAGTTGCAACTGGCTAGTGTTATGTCAGACAACAACAAAGGCTTTTTTAAGTATGTCAATAGCAAGAGGAGGTCCAAGGAAAATAACAAACATGGTGAAAGCGTTGTAAGGCACTTCTGCAAGGGGAAGCCTCACAGGCCTCTGTGAGGACTCCGGGTTTGCCTGCTTTGGAGAGAAGGATGATTGCTCTCTAAAGCTTCCTGAGGAAGGGAAGTGGAACGAGAGGTGGAAAGGGAGCTCTTCTCCCTGAGATCCAGTGACAGGACATGTGAGAATGGTTCTAAGCTGCACCAGAGGAGGTTCACAATTGACATTAGGAATCATTTCTTTACTGAGAGGGTAGTCAAACACTGGAACAGACTCTCTAGAGAGGTGTGCCATGCCCCAGACCTGTGTCTAAGAGGCATTTGGAAAAGCTGTTAATAACATGCTCCAACTTCATGTCACCCCTGAAGTCATCAGCAATGAAGTCATCATTGGACTAGATGACTGTTATAGGTCCCTCCCAGTTGATATATTCTCTTTTTTGTTCTGTTCTGTTCTGTTTTGTTCTGTTCCATTCTGTTCTGTTTCATTCCATTCTGTTCTGTTCTGATCAATATTTGTTTTGATGTAAGACCTACCATGACAAAGTGAGTGGTCCACGTTGTACCTATGAATGCTAATAACAAGTGGCAATGTTAGTTTGCATTGACATCCGTATTTTGGAATTGTTTTGACAATGAATTTGAGTTGGTTGACAATGAAGGTACCAATGTACTACAGTTAGTGCAGCCCTCATAACCAAGCCTGTGCTACCTCTGGACACTAAGTGTCAACAGCTCTGGTATTGCTAAAATCAGATTTCAGCATTGGTTAATGGTGAAAGCTCAGTCTCTGAGGTATGCTAGTGGGGTCATAGCCATCACTGCAATGAAGAAATCAGGTTATATCGAGGCGGGTGACAGTGTCTTCTCCCAAGTAGCAAGCGATAGGACAAGAGGAAATGGCCTCAAGTTCCACCAGGGAAGGTTTCGATTGGATATTAGGTAGAATTTCTTCACTAAAAGAGTCATCAAGCATTGGAGCAGGCTGCTCAGGGAAGTGATGGAGTCACCATCCCTGGAAGGATTGAATGGACATGTAGACATGGCCATAATGGTTAGTGGGTTAATGATTGGATTTAATGATCCTAAAGATCCCTTCCAACCTAAATGATTCTAGTTTTCTAAATAGTTACGGAAGTTCCCATAAAATGAACAACCTTTTTCAGAAAAAAAAATAAAAATAGGTATTAAACAGTTAAGAGCAGAAAGATCCTTCTTAAAAAAATATAAATAACTTGTCTAGAGCATGAGAAAACAGGAAAGAGAATTAGTAAGAGCCAGACAGTTTTTCCTGTGGCAGGTAACAACAACTACTGACAGGCATTCAACACAAAACATGTTCTGCAGATGTTCAGTCTACACTCTGAGCTCACTGGGGCTCATATCTCATTCTCTCCAACAGCAGGAACAGCTTCTGGGACCTCTGTCTAGAGATGATTGTGAAACCCAGTGACTCAACAACAAATACACACATGTGGGTTTGTCAATAGACAATTTAGCCTACTGATAGCAGTAGGGGCATTTTATGAATGCAGACAGGATGTGGCAAGCAAGAGGTTTGATCCCCAGAATTCTTCATCAAGATTTTCCTTCATGACTGCAAATTCATGAGGATGAATTTGTCTGTTCTGTCAGAAATATATCATTGACATTCAGGCTACATTTAGATAAAGCACTTCAGAAATGGCCTAGATTCGCAGCAGCACAAAGCTCAGCATGTACTGTAGGAACAGGGTAAACCCTTGGCTGCAGCAAGTTTTGAGATTCAACAAGGCAAAGTGCTGGGTCCTGCATTTAGGCCACAACAACCCCATGCAATGCTGCAGGCTAGGGGAATTGTGTCTGGAAAGCTGCTTGGTGGAAAAGGTCCTGGGGCTGTTGTCAACAGGCAGCCCAGGCAGCCAAGAAGGCCAATAGCATCTTAGCTTTTATCCAATACAGTGCGGCCAGCAGGACCAGGGCAGTGAACATCCCTCCGTACTCAGCACCGGTGAGGTCACACCTTAAACCCCATGTTCAGTTCTGGGCTCCTCACTACAAGAAAGACTTTGAGGTGCTGGAGTGGGTCCAGAAAAGGGTGACAAAGCTGGTGAAGGGTCTGGAGAACAAGTGTGATGAGGAGCACTAGAGGCAACTGGGGTTAACCTGGAGAAAAGAAGGCTCGGGGGGACCTTATTGTTTTCTACAGTTACCTGAAAGGAGGTTGTAGTCAGGTGGGGTCAGTCTCTTCTCCGAAGTAACAAGTGGTAGAGCAAGAGGTAATGGCCTCAAGCTTCACCAGGGAAGATTTAGATTGGATATTAGGAAAAAATTCTTCAATGCAAAGGTAATCGGGTATTAGAAGAGGCCACTCAGGGAAGTGATAGAATCACTACTTCATTCTATGATTCTGTGATTCTATGATCAGTGCTGGCATTTGAGCTTCAGTCTCACCTTAGAAACTCCTGGAACCAGAATGTGTTTCTAATGAAATTCAATGAGAACCCCTTTCAGACCACTTCCTGAAGACCTGCATTTCCAGAGAACAGTATGACATAGGGGAAGCTGTTCAGAAGCTGTGACTAGTCAGACCCTTTCCCAGTAGAACCAGCAAAATTATTCCAGAGAGAGCAGCTCTATGAAAGAAAACCCACTCTTGTGGTTTAAGTGGTCCCATGCAAGACAGATGAGCAGAGCAACAAATATTCACACCCACCCAGTGCCTAATTATTGCAGTTCAGTCTACAGCCTCTTCAGTCTGATCTTTCATCAACACAAGCTGTTTTCATCAAGGAAAATGTGATGACAGAGCAGAAGCTAAGCACCACTTTTCTGTTTTAGTTTGAGACATGGTCTTACAAATGAGGCCTGACACATTAACTGCACAATTATTTGATTGAAAACAATGAAGAAGGATTTGCATATCACTCATTAAAACAGTGGAGAAGCATAAAGTACAGATATGCATGAAGACTGGTACTTTTTGTTGTCATTGTGTTATCACAGTTGCTTGCTTTAAACAACCAAAAAGTGCATTTAAATGTATGTACCTTTTATATTCCTTCCTTTGTGCCTTTGTACACCAATTACAAATTTTCTTGACCAGAAACTGTTCCAGGCAGAACTCTAGATGACTGCTAAAAGGCTGCCTAATAGATCAGCCTTACAGAGAAACTGCAAATGTGTAAAACACTTGCACCCAAAGCAATTTAAGCAAGAGCTGCTCTGCTTCTATTCCATTTACTTATATGACAGAAAAAGCCATTTTAACCCCCAGAAGAGCCTGAGACCAAGGTATAAGTGGGCCATAAAGCTGTTATGCCCCCCCCCATAGGTTCCCCTGAGGAACGTATGCAAAAGACCAATATACTTCATTTCAGGTATCTGCAATTCATTGAATGTTTTTTAGTCTTCTGTCCTACCTCTTGTGAATGGATCTTCCTTTTTATCTACTTCAGAGCAAAGCCAAGTGGCAAAGAAGACTAGGATCCAAAACTAGCACAGATTTGTCCCTGTGTGGGGCTACTACAAATAGCATCAAGTTTTGCACAACCAAATCAGAGTCCTGCATACACATCCCTTTATTTTCTACTGCATCAGTGAGAAACAAAACTTTTTTCATCATCTAGCACTCTAAGCTAAAAAGTGCAAGTAACATTTCCCAAACTTGCTAATAAAATTGAATATTTATTGCTGTTATTGAATTTGGCAGACATTATTGAGCAATCCTGAAAATCAGCATGCATACACAAGGAAATAGTTGTCACAAATTTAAGAGGCTTGTTCAAGCCACAAAGCTAGGAGAAAACACAGCAGCTCTTTGCAACAGTGTCCATAAAAGAGTGACTAAGATGAAGGCAGGTTACTTCTCCCAAGATAAGAAATTCAGGTGCCATTTTAACAGATGAAGTCTCCATGTCATCATAATCCTGGATTAAGAATCTGATTTTTTCAGCAATGCACCTAGTATTTACCTAGACAAATGGGAAGCTATGCCACCATTTCTTCACTGGCTCAGAACCCTCTCACACAAGGAAAACAGGACATTAAATCAGATTTTGGCCTTGTGGATACAGAAAGGAGAGGAGGAAAGAAAATTTCTTCTGGAATCATATGCACTAAGGAACTGACTGCTTTGATTTTTGCACATATTCTAGGTTATTGAGTAAAACTATTTTAAAACACCAAAATAAGTAACAAAAGAAATATATAGAAAATGTGTGCTATAAATTATTAAAATACAGCTTCTAAATGACACTATTGTCACAGTAGAAAACAACTTTATTTGCAGACTTGTAAGTTAACAGCGAGTTTATATCTGTAATTCTTGTATTTCAATGTTTTTTGCATGGACTTGTAAATATTCCAAGATACTTGTGAGCTAACTGCATCGTAATAAACCTAGCAAGAGGATGTGCAGTGATGTTCCATCACTAATGGTAATTTTCTAAATAAAAATTAAATAGGAGAGTAGAGACTATCTGTTCTTGTTATGTATTTTTTCCTGTTGGGATTTTCAGTGTAATTTTGAGAATTTTAACATTACATGTTAAATCTGAACCATCCAGATGCTATTATTTTCTAACTATTTTCATGCCAAATTTTTTTAATAAAATAACAGTTTTCAAAAGATTCAGACTTGAACAATGGGATTACGTCTTTCCCAGATATTTTGATTTGTGACTATGCACAGAGAAGGGTTGGGATTTTTAATATTCATGATTGATAAAATTAACAACAAGCTTATTTCACATCATCAGTGAAAATCTTTTGCAGTATTAGCTAAAGTATCTATAAATTAAGAATGTTTTCCAGTTTCAGTGTGAAAAAAGTACCTATCCACAACTAAATATTTTCAGCAAGATATTATTTCTTTGCTTATTGAAAAAAAAAAATACTTCTTATTCTTGATTTTCTCTTCTGAGAGACATACTGTGTCTGCTTTTCAACTTGTCCTCATTTCTGTAAAGTTAAAAAGGAAACCATGGCAGTCTACTTCAGCAAATTTTTTTCTTGCTGAAGGCTGATGCACAGATAGGTTATAATGAGATAGTGCTTTACATTTTTTCTCTGTGTGTTGGGATGGACTGGCAGCAGCTGACAGTACAGTTAAGAGATATGAAGGGAAATGCAGGCCTTATTGAAATCAGTGATTTTTATCACTGGCCTCAAGGGGTCAGAGTTTTCATCCTGAGACTTCAAACAAACGAGGATTGCAGAGCCTTGCTCCCAGATATAATTTAAAGTAATTTGAAGCGTGTTGTTCTGTGCTTATGTAGTAAGCATAATAAACCCATTATGCATGTATTTTCCTTGTTTTGAAGTTCCTCATACCCTGTGGTTTCTAATCATAGAATCATAAGATAGTTAGGGTTGGAAAGGAACTCAAGATCAAGTTCCAATCCCCCTGCCATGGGCAGGGACACCTCCCACTACACCATGCCACCCAAGGCTCTGTCCAACCTGGCCTTGAAAACAGCCAGGGATGGATAATGGCTCTTCTATTATTCTTGTGTAGTACAAAGCTGTATAACTTAGAGAAAATGAAGAGAGCACTGCGTGATTGCCACAGATGGATTGACACACTTCACTCACAAGGCAGGAAAACTGCTTTTGCTGGGCAAAGCAGTTGATATCATCTACCCGCACCTGTGCAAAGCATTCAACACTGTCTTGCACAATATCCTTGTCTCCAAACTGGAGAGACATCAATTTGATAGACAAACCACTCGGTGGATAAAGAACTCACTTGATGACCGCACACAAAGGGTAGTGGTCAATGGCTCAATGTCCAATTAGAGAAGGGTAATGAGTGGTGTCCCTCAGGGGTCAGTGTTGGGATTAATCCTGTTCAACACAGAATCATAGAATGATAGAATAGTTAGGATTGGAAAGGACCTTAAGATCATCCAGCTCCAAACCCCCCACCATGGGCAGGGACACCTCCCACTAAACCATATCACCCAAGGCTCTGTCCAACATGCCCTTGAACACTGCAAGTGATGGAGCATTCACAACTTCCCCGGGCAACCCATTTCGGTGCCTCACCACCCTTACAGTAAAGAACTTCTTCCTTATATCCAATCTAAACTTCCCCTGTTGAAGTTTGAACCCGGTACTCCTTACCAACTGAACCACACAGCTTGGTGTCATCAGCAAACTTGCTGAGGGCGCACTCAACCCCACTGTCCATGTCACCAACAAAGATGTTGAACAAGACCAGCCCCAACACCAATCCCTGAGGGACACCACTCGTTACTGGTCTCCAGCTGGACATTGAGCCATTGAGCACAACTCTTTGCATGCGGTCATCCCGACAGTTCTTTATCCACTGAGTGGTCCACCAATCAAATTGATATTTCTCCAACTTAGAGACAAGGAACTGTCATGTCAGACAGTGTCAAACGCTTTGCACAAGTCCAGGTAGATGACATCAACTGCTCTTCCCCTGTCCATCAGTTCCATAGCCCCATCCTAGAAGGCCACCAAATTGGTGAGGCAGGATTTCCCCTTAGTGAAGCCATGCTGGCTGTCACCAAGCACCTTGTTGTTTCTCATGTGCCTCAGCATGCC
>JANRGW010027014.1:0-10353 GCA_024733675.1 Psilopsiagon aymara | reverse complement strand
CACAGCTTCTCTGGGCACCCTGTGCCAGCGCCTCAGCACCCTCACAGGGAAGAGCTTCTGCCTACGAGCTCATCTCATCTCCCCTCTGGCAGGTTAAAGCCATACCCCTTGTCTTGTCCCTATAAGCCCTAGTCCAAAGCTCCTCTCCAGGTTTCTTGTCAGCCCCTCTAAACACTGGAGCTGCTCTAAGGTTTCCTGGAGTCTTCTCTTCTCCAAGCTGTTTTCCATGTGAATGGCAAGAGCAGCAGAAGAGTTAGAAATAGATGCCCAGAAAGGTACTTTCCCAAAACTGCTTAAGCAGATGGCTGGGATGCAGAAAGCCTGCACCCACAGCAGGAGGAGAGCAATGAGGCTGCCAGCACTGCACATGACATTTCTCCTCACATTATTCCAGCAGGAAGGAAGGCTACAGCTACAAGCCACCCAAAACAAGGAAGCAAAGATATTGGCAAAACCCCCCACCAAAAATTTACAGAGGGTGAAAAGAGAAAAATGCTGAGGCGAAAGGTCACAGTGCCACAATGGCCAACACCAATACAGTGTGACAACCCTGTCCCAATAACAGCCACCACCAGTCCAGAGGAGCCAAGGAGAGAGTGAGGAGGCAATGGATCCTCCATGTCCCACCAAGTGACCTGGCCAAGCCATTTGGACCTGTCTTTGTGCAAAGAGTACGAGCTTTCTCAGAAAGACAGTTACAATGAGAATTACCTTTTCCTTCAGGCAGTCTCACTTTGCCTTTCCTTCTATTCATTCCTACAAAGCCCCGCTGGCTCTCTGTGGCAGGAGCTCTCTGTGCTTGGCCATGCAGCCACAGTGCTTGCAGAAAACAGCACTAAGTCATTTGCATGAGGCTGAGCATTGCCAAGAAAAAATAATTTACTCAGATTTTGAGCAAGAAGAAGGATGATCTTTTCCTAATTGGGATTGCAGGACAAGCTGTCTGTAACAGCAAGAACTGGCTTCATTGCCCAGGAAGACCTTCTTACCCTACTGTTGTCTTTCAGTCTGCTGACCAACCCTTTCTAGTCGAGGGCATAGCTCTACTCAGACATTAAACAAATAGTTTTTCATCTTTGCCAATGAACAATTTGGAGCTCTTGAAAGGCCACGAGTTCCTGCAAAAGGCCCTGACCTTATTGCTAAGTGCAGCTTAGCCTGAACACTTGACATGGGGGATCTTTACCAACATTTTATAATGCTTACTGTATCTTTGTTTTGTGTTATTAAGCCCCACTGGGAGCAACAGGTTCTTTTGTGGAAATTTAAACTCCTACTGTCTGGTTTAAGCATTGGTTTAAGCATTTTTAATTGGGTTTTATGGACTTACTGAATATTCTCAGCTCCGTATGACCTCAAGGGAAGCTGAGGCTTGGCTGTTAAGAAATTCAGATCCAAATCAACCTCTTGAGACTGAGAAGTGGTCATGATAGCCAGCTCTGAGCACCCAGCAGTGCTCCTTGCTTGTGTGATTCATCTAGCACCAGAACAGGGATGTGGTCAGTCGCTGCACTCATCCTTTCTGGAAGTGCAGCTGGGAGGCTGGGGGGAAGAGTGATCCTGGAAGGGAAGGATGCAGGGAATATGCAGAAAGTGAATGGAATGACCTTGCTCCTCCCCCTCCTCCAATTTAGGGTGCCAGAAGACAGCTTTCACTTCAGCAACCTGCTCCCAAACCATCCTGAGTTTCCAGGGCAAAAGCAGATCCCACTGGAGCAGCATCCTGTAAGAGATGCAGACAACTGAGCTCTTGTGGGAGGTGCTCTAAAATCTGTCTGACAGCATTACAGGAACTTTCCAGTTTCCAGCCACACTGTATCTGTGCCACTTTAACCCCATTCTTTCTACACGGACATTTTTCTTCTTCTCTGATACTCATTATTACGACTGGGATCCTACGGCTGCAGTGCCCGGAGATTCTCAGCAGGGAAGTAAAGTCTTACCTCCTGTGTCCACACAGAGATTTTGGAAAACAAGAGCAGAGCAATTTGAAGAGCCCAGGACCAAGAATACATTTATGACAGAAGCCCCCAGGTAGCATTATTCAGTGGTAGCATGGTGGGACACATGACTCTGCAGAGGAGCTCTGCAGTGCATTGCAGGATGCAGGAGCACACAACAAATGGATGGGAAGACATGGACACAAGTTGTAGCAAGGGAAATTCTCACCAAAACTAAGGCAAACATCCCCCTCCATAAGAGCACTGCAGCCTCAGGACAGGGTTAGGGAGTGGAGGGATCCCAGCCCCTAGAGGTATTCCACATCTGCCTGGTCAGGCCCTGGGCAACCTGCTCCAGCTCTGGAGCCAGCCCTGCTCAGGACAGGGGCTGAATGGGAGGCTCCCCCAGCCTGTCTCTCACTCCAGAGTTCCCCTTGCCAGTTCTAAATGGGAGAAGGACAACAGCTCTCCACCCTGTGCACTCAGGAGGGTCCTGAGCAAGAAAGCAGAGATTAACCTGACCTATGGATAGTCTGAATTTCTGCCTATAGACTGTTCCTGAGGGAATGGCAGAGCAATAGTGGCAGAGACTGGGACACGCAGCAGGAGCTTCATCATAAAATCAACATCTTTAATCAACTCTGTCAGTGACGAGCCCTCAGGAGGCTCTTCCCTGCACTAGGAGATTACTCCCTGGAGACAGCTGTCCTGTTTGCATAATGTACCTCTGACATCCCAAGGACAAACATCCTAAAGTAAGCCCAGCTCCAGCAGCAGGACACGCAGTGCCTGCTCATTCCAGGCTGGCCAGGAAGAGCTGTGGTTTTGGAGGGGAGCTGTGTCGGCATCCCCTTGTCCCTGGCTGTGACACAGCACCTTGCTCCCTAGGAAGTGGGTTTGAGGATGTGGCTTCCACAGCTCAGCAACACTTGTCCTGCCGAAGCCAGCAGCACTGAGGTCCCTCCTGGGCCTTTCACATCACCAAAGCCACTTGACTTCAGGAGGCGGGGCTGGGAATTTGCTTTTTTTATCCCAGGAAAAGAAGTTACCCTTTCTGGGGATCAACATCAATCCTAAGGATGGCACTGCCATGGTGCCACCAGCACCACAACAGTAACATCACAGTACTACTGGGTCACTACCACAATACATCAGAATACCACTAGGTACCACAGCACCATCACTCTGACAGAATCACTGCTCTTGATACACCATCAGTACCATCAAGTACTACCTTGGTGCTACCCTGGTGGACTGGTACTGTGATGATCTCCCCATGCTGCTGCAAAACCCCATGGGAGTGGGAAGGGAAATATTAGTCACCCACCAGGCTAGGACCCTCCAGGGTCATGGGGAAACACATAAAGCAGTCTAAGGATGAAGGCAAACTGGATGGCAGGTGCTCAGCAGTCACCAACGTGGAACCCAAGTGGAGTCCTCACTCCCTCCACCACCACCCATGTGAAATCAGATAGAGCTGATGCACACCCCCCACCCCACAGCAGCACCCAGAGACACCCCTTTGAATCAGCCACTTGTCACCAGCCATTCCCAGCCTTCCCACCCAGGCTTCCCCTCCAAGGCACAGTCCTACCCATCCCATCAGCTGGCTCTCAGGAACAGAAAGAAGACAGTGTGTTTGACACAACTGATTTGACTCTCAGGATGGAAAGAAAAGAGGGTTGGGACAAGAAATCCTTCCTACTCTGCAGCCCATTTTTTGGCTAGGTGTTTCTGGAATGGCCAGAGGCTGTGGTCAGGGGCAGACCAAGGACTGTGTGGCTCTGTGGAGCCTTTCCCTGAGCATCACGATGAACAGCCCCTCAAAAAAGCCCTGTGAGAAACTGTGCCGGAGTGAAACCATTTTCACTGGGTGGGTTTCCGGCAGTGCTGTTTCTCCTGTGGAAAGGTCCAGCCTGCCCTCCAGCCAGGCTCAGCAGCACACCACAGGCTTGGCTTAGAAACCTCCTGTGAAACTCAGATCTGCTCTGCTCAGCTCTTCTCTCCCATGCTCAATAAGAACAGGCTGAGAGCTGTCTTTTAAAAGGAGATGCTCCAGGGGATCCCAGGAAGATGGCTGATTTTACCCATGGGAAAGGAGGGCAAGCTGTCCTAAGCAGGGTGAACTGACAAACTGTTGTGGCCTGGGTCAAGGAGGTGAAACTCTGAGAGAGCCTTTTGGGCTTTTTTAGAGAGGTGCTGCAAGGGGCCAGGCATTGCATTGCCTCGAGGTGCCCCAGTGCTCTTTGCATGGACAGGTCCCCCTTGCAGTGGAGATGCCCTAAGGCCTCCTGGCTACCCTGAGCGAGTATGGGATGCTCTGGAAGGGAGTGGCAGTGAGTCGTGTCCTTGACAGAGCCTCCTTGCAGAGCCATAGATGCTGCCGGAGTGAGGAGATGCCGCAGGAAGGGCCCGGGGCTGGTGCAGGGGCTGTGTCTGTAGCAGGTGGGCTCTGCCCTGTCAGAGCTCCGGTGAGGCTCAGACCAGCTCCAGCATCAGCCGGATGGAGGCAGGTGGAGACCCCAGCGGAAGGGCAGAAGAGGTGGCAGCTCCTTCTTCCCTTGCGTGGCAGCAGCTTTGGCAGCTCCCCACGACGAAGGTGCTGGGGGTAGCTCAGCCTCAGCCAAGCGCGGCTATTTCCCGTGCCTGTCTCGTACCGAGGTTACGTCCCCCTGATGCCTCGACGCCTCTCGCCCCCAAACGCGCCCATCCGCACCCCGCCTGCCAGCAGCCCCCCCCGGCAGCCGCCTTACCTGGGGGTGTCTGTCTGTCCGGTCGCCTCCGAGCCCGTCCATCGCCCGGAGCGGCCTAACGAGCTCCGATGTAGAACGAACTCGCTGCGGGTCCGGCGGGGGGCCGCGGAGGGTCCCCGGGGACTCCTCCTGGGGCTGGGGGTCTGTGGGCCCCTCCGGCTCCGAGGACAGCCGGCAGCTCGCCCTGTCGCTGTCGCCCCTCACGCTTTCACGCGTGACCTCGTCCGGGCCGGCGAGGAGGGCATCGCCCGGGGCCGGGTCTGCGCTGGGCTCCCCGCTCTCCGGGTCCTGCATGGCGGGGACAGGGCTCTGGGATCACTCGGTCGCGGCGAGAGCTCTCCGTAGCTGCGGGAGCCGGCGCTGAAAACGCGAAGGCATCAAAGCAGCGGTGGCGGGAGCAGCCCGGGCCGCACTCCCTCCCGGCGAGGAAGGAGGCGGCTGCAGCGGCGGCGGCAGCAGCAGCAGCAGCAGCAGCATCCCTGCGCCGGGGGAGGCTCCATCCCCGGTGGATCCACCGGCTGGGATCTCACCCCCCCCGGCCGCGTACACCGTACAAAGGCTGCTGCCCGCTGCCCTCAGCTCCCCGCCGCCCCCGGCCCCATGCCCGCAGCCCGCCCGGACCGGGATGACGTAGAGGAGGGGCCGGGGGAGCTGCCAGCCCCTCACCGTGGCCTCGGGCAGCCCCCGGCGCAGACGCCGCAGACTCATCAATATTAAGCTGGGCCCGGCACCGGGCGGGGGGGAGACATCACCGCGCCCCCGGCCACCAATAGAGACAGCTCCGCCGGTTTCCATGGCAACGGTGCGGGAACGGGGCTCGCTGCCCGCGCGGTGCGGCTTTGGCGAGGTGGGGAGCACCACGGGGTCCTCAGTGCCCCGCACCCCAGGGCAGGGGAAGCCCCCGGACTGGACCGGCCACACGGGTGCCCGGTTCTGCCTGAGGATGCTCGACTTTGCCTCAGGGGATGCTTGGCTCTGCCTGGGTGTGCTCGGCTGTGTTCCGGGATGCCCGGCTCTGTCCCGGGGCTGTTCCGCTCTGCCCTAAGGATGCTCAGCTCCCACACTTCCCCTTCGGGGGACCCAAAACTCAGCCTCCCACAACACAGCGTGCTAGAAACAACAAGCTGCAGAGCCCACAGGCAGGGCTCGGCCTACAGCGGCTGCGGTGGACAAGAGGCAGAGGGTGGTGGGAGCAAGGAGTCGATGTGATCCAGAGAGACAGGAGCTGACAGCATAAGGCTGCAGGAAAACAGGGCACTGCCACCTCCGAGCAGTGCACAGAGCAGGCAGTCATGTGGGCTCTCTCCCTGCCTCGCCTCACTGTGTCACTGATTAAGATCACCTCATTCATCATGCCACAGTGTTCAGCAATGCTCAAGAGAAAGCCACCAGGCCACCCTAGGGGACATCCACCTGCCCTTGCTCTCCCTAGCACTGTTCAAAGCTTAACCAAGCAAGATTTGATGATCCCAAAACCGCAAGGGGCACACACCTCACACCACTGCTGGCAGTGGGGCATATTCTGCCTCCCCCACGTCCTAGATGTGGCAACAACCTCCAGCCCCACTGCCGGTGCCTTCCTACCGCTGAGCGACAGCATTTGGCATTTCACCGCGTGTTGCTCCCTTTGTGTTCACGGCTCCTGCACCAGGAGAGCCTGCTCTGGACCTCCTGCTCTACGGGGGTGCTGTGCCGGGGGCCTTCCATGCCCTGGCCAGACACCACTTTGTGAGCACCTCCGAGAGCATCATCAGCGTATCCAGATGTGTACTGTGCAGATGTGTCAGCTCTTGAAATGGATGCCACTGACACACAGAGACAGCACAGGCAAATCACTACTGCCACAGTTATTTCTCACTGCTGCTGCAAAGGGTGTAGGTGACCCACTCAGATGGAATCCTCTGCTGTGAGGGGTATCACCAGGTCTGCCTCCCATCTCACAGCATGCAGGAGCCTCCCACCCCACCCAAATCCCAGCTCTCTGAGCCATATGTTTTTAAAGATCTGGGGGGAAATCCCAAGCTGGTGATGAGCAGTGAACGCAGCTAACAAACCAGAGGGAATATTCCAGAAAACTGATCCCACCTTCCTGCATTTTAGGGTACCTGTGTACCTGCAAAACACCAGCTTCCTCTTCCCCTCCAGAACCAGCTCATCCAGCACCTCCCGTGACTGGATTCCCCCCAGTCCCTGCCTATGACTGTCCTGCCATCCCCCCCAGGAGACACCAGGCAGGATCTCTGGGTGCTGTACAGTGTGGAACAAGGCCCAGGTGCTGCTCACTCACTGACAAGACAGAACAAGTGAGTTTAATTAGCAGGAGGCGAGAGCCAGCAGTGGGAATGGAAACACGCTGCTGATAAGATTGCGTGGTTGCAGGCAGCATGCATGCTGCTCACAGCGCAGCCTCCTTGGAAACCCTGCTCCAACATGTCTGCTTTGGCACTTCCATTGCCACATGCTGCTCACTGTCTCTGCTCATCATGCCTCCACAGCCCCCAGGTAGCTTTCTGCTTCTCCTGCTTGTGAGTGCCAGACCTGTGTGGTTCCATGGCATTCCCAGGACCTGCTGCCCTGGAGAAAGAGGAACCCCCTGGACCAAGCCAGGTTCAAATTTGGATCTCCCATCACTGAAGGTCCCAGTTAGGTAAGAGATGTTCATCACCCCTGGGGAGAGGATGTCCCTTGGGGCCCCAAGTTTGGGAAACTGGAGATGCTTAACTCCTTGACCAGCCTACAGCTATTTAGCCAGCTGCATAAGTCAAGGCTGCAGAGCATCCTTAGAAAGAAGAAAAGAGAAATTCATCTGGGTTATAAACAGAGACTTAGTGAATCAGAAGCTCCCTCAGTTTCAAGTCAACAAAGTTTTCATGAGAATGATGTGAATGGGTGCTGCAGGCACCCCTAGACCTCCAAGTCACTCAGGGATCTGCCGCGGGGCTGTGTTCCGTGTAGAGGAGATGGGCCAAAGCATTTTCCAGAAAGACGCTTGAGGCTCTCTCAGGACTCAGGGAAAAGATACACAGCAATCAGTGAAAAATAGGTGATTTTGGAGAGCTCAAGATCAACAGCTCAAGTCTGGGAATATGAAAAGGGATCCCAGCAGAGCCCTCCAGCAACGCCCACTGCTCTCCAAAGGCCTCCAAGAAGCCAGGCCTGTGTATGGTGGTGCAGTGCATGGTCCCCAGATCCTCCTGTCCTCTTCTGCTGGGGAGCAGCCGTGATTGTGCTGCTGTACACTGGGCAACAAATCAGAAGCTAAGTGTGACCCCAGCACACACAGGGTTCTTACAAACCACAGAGCCATCCCATGGCTTTTGAGCAGGACACTGATAACAGAGTCCCTTGGGAGCCTGGCCTGGTTCCATCTGGAATAGTCAGTTGTCTTCCCAGCAGCCGGTGCAGTGCTGTGTTTGGGTTTCAGTCTGAGAACAATGCTGATAACACACCATGGTTTAGTTGCTCAGTAGCACTTACCCTGATCAAAGACTTTGTCATGCTCTGCCAGTGCTGAGGGGCATGGGAAGGCATTAGGAAGCAGAAAAAAGATACCCGACCCAAACTAACCAAAGGGGTATTCCATCCCACAGCACATCATGCCTGGTATATGAACTGGGGGGAGTTACCTGGGAGGGACCAGTCGCTGCTCTGGTTGGTCTGGGCATCAGGTGGTGAGTGATTGCATTGTGCATCACTTGTTTCTTCTCAGGGGGCAGGGTTTTATTATCCCTTTCTCTCTCTCTCTCTTTATTACTATTAGGTTTTACTTTGATTTCCATCATTAAATTGTTCTTATCTCAACCCATGGGTTTTACCTTTTTTCTAGCTCTCCTCCCCATCCCACTGGAGGGTAGAGGGAATTAATAAGCAGCTGCACTTAGCTGCTGGTACTTTAGTTGCCAGCTGGGCTTAAACCACAATATAGCCCCAGAAAACATAAGATGAATCAAGATCAGGGACCCCAGTCAAAAGCAAGAGGAGATAGAGCCAGGACTACAGACAAGACTATAGCATATATATGGGATCTGTTCGGGGTGGAAGGCCAGAGACAAGCTATGTGCAATGTGGCTCCAGGGTCCATCCGGAAGATGTGGCTGGAGACAAGCTCACAAGATCAATTCAGAGGCCACCTAGGAGACAAGACCAAACAGAGGCTTGCCTACATCAAAGTTCAGCCAAGGACAGAAGGCTCAGGCCTGAGCTTAAACAATGCCTCAGGCAGCAGGTCTGAAAGGTGGGCCCCTGGTGACGCTGCTCTGGGCAATTAAGAGCAATAAGTGCCTGCTGGGGCCTGCTGAGCTCCCCCCTGGATCTGGAGGTGGCATTGCCAGGGACTGGAGGGGGCTCATCAGCTGGCGCAGGACCAGCAACCCAGGGCCATGCCAGCTCATGGGTGTGTGTGTGGGGTGACTTGTATCAGCCCTCATGGGCACTGCCAGATTGGGGTGACTGGTAGGTGCCAACACATTTCCACTTTCTTTACAGCAGATCCCTGGGGACGGCCCCAGCCAGACCCCCCTCAGGCCACTGTGCATGAGGGAGCTCATGCTGGTGACCACAGCAACCTCCAGCAACACGAGCGGGTACCTGCTCCCCACTTCCGTGCACGCACCTCATGGCCAGGGGCTTGATCTGACGCGTCCCGGTGCAGCTCAAGGCCACGTGCCCGCATTCCTCTTCCCCCTAGTCCTGCCACCCGCACCAGCAGCGGCCGCTGGTGGGATCGCGCTGTGGAGCAGCGCAGTGACCGAGCCCTGGTTAAAAACAACCCGGCAGAGCAGGGGATGTGATGGGCTGGCCCTGCTGGGGGGAGGGCGCAGCCCCAGCCACGGGGGTGCAGCACAGCACGGCGGGAAAGCACCACTGCATGCTCTAAGGGCCGGGGCAGGAGAGTCTGGTTCACACCCCGCACGCCGGCAGAACCTGGCTGGGTGCCTATAGCCCTGACAGCACTGGGACAGGCACCCGCATCTTCCTCAGCACCCAGAAGGATCCCAGCCCCAACCTCTGCCCTGCTCAGGGCATTTCTGGGTGTGAAAAGCAGCAGTGACCCAGGACAGCACAGCCCGCTCACCTCTGCCACATCGAGCAGGAGCAAGGACAAGCGAGCCGAGGTCCTTCAGAGACCGGGAGCTTTCCCCAGGAGGCAGAGGACGCGTTTCCTTGTGGGAACCTGACAAAATGACATCCAGAGGGAGGGCGCTGAAAAATGAGGTTGTGGCTCGTTTGTTTTCTTTCAAAGAAAAGGAAGAAAGGAGCAGTTTCTGTTCTGCTCTCAGCAAGAAACATGTTTCAAGCATGTTTCTGCTCTCAGCAAGAAACATCTCTCCTGGCACTGAACGTGGAGTGGCTGTAACATCTGTAACCACAATATAGTCCTCGATCAAAACCAGTCGGTGTTTATCCTTCCCAGCACTTGACTATTAGGAAGTGAAAGGGGGAGGCACAAAAGCACAAAATGTAGTCATTTCTAAGTAAGGTTAAGTCTGATGGCTTGTAATGGGGGTGCTTGAAGATGGTTTGAGGTCCTTATGACCTTAGTACAACAAGTGTAAGAAGAATAAAATAGAAAAACAGGACCTGGGGAGGGGCACAGTCAAACTGGCTGATGGGTGGAGGGGCAGGGTGATTGCTACGGTAATGAGCCCATTAAGTTGGTG